>MNPL01014467.1:42267-63958 GCA_002081605.1 Tropilaelaps mercedesae | reverse complement strand
TATATATATATATATATATATAATACTATATTAATATATGTATAATATTATATGTATGTGTTATCAACGGAAGTTGAACTGGAAAGCATCACCGATTTTACAGCCAGTTACTTACGACCAGCCTTAGCCGACGCGCAAAAACGACCCTATGCTGTTTATGTTCCTGTTGTTGTTGGTTATGTTCGCTCGTGTGTGCTGTTCTAACCGGTCCTTCAACGGTTTCAGCTAACGTCTGACTAAGCATCGAATAAAGACGACGTAGACCCACACAGATGATCTTTGTCGTTCTGGCCTATACTATTTTTCGCCCGCCTCCCCTGCGCAGAAGCGTTGATGGCAAATGATGAAGAAGAAAAAAGTTCTTCGTGACGATACTTAACGAAGCAAGGTCGCTGACGGGAAAACTGCTGAAATATGCGCGCCTTTACGTGCGTTTGTGTGTCTGTGTGTGTGTTTGTAAATAAGTTTTTGCTGTGAACATAGATTAAATAAAAACGCGGAGATTAGCAATTTAACACTATGCAAGACTGGCTAAAAACAGAACCGAACAACAAGCATACGCTCATGCAAGCTAACCCGTTCGGCCATTGTACCACAACATTTTGTTGCGTTTCATTTCATCAAGTGATCACCCCCACTTTTTTGCGGGGACTTGAACGAGGATCTCTTATGTTGAACTGGCTTTATACAAGAGACGAGCAATGACAAGAACGACGAAAGATACCGTAAGATGGGTGTAACCGTTTGAGGTAGGAAAATGTCAGATCAAAGGAAATCCTTCCAAAGAATATAATATAAAATATCAACTAAAAGCAAGAGAGAGAAAGAAAATAAATATCCGCACCTCGACTCCTTTCACTATAAAAATATATGACCACAAAAATGTTAAGTCAGAGTTTGTAATGCCAAGCACACAAAAGCGTAACTTAAAATATGCTTAGAGTTACTCGAAATAACGCAAGAATCAGTTCAGAGCTTACAAGCGCATAAGAATTGGGTCTTTTAAATAAGGAGAATTGAGATCTAAGGAGCTCCTTTGTGTGTGCATCTATTCATTACACGTTTCAGCCTTCATATACTATTGCTAACAAAGGTGTAGCCAGACTAAAAATTGCTTTTATATGGATGTAGGTTTTTCAGGTTATGCTTTCTTTTAAAAGAAAAAATAAAGTAGCAGAAAAACTCTTTAGTACGTCTAGACAATCTTTCACAACAGCGCAACCTTCCGACTTCTGTGTCACATTTAATCGAATTTTGTATCCCATTTATTTGACGTTTTCCATCGTTGATAAATATTTAGGCATATTTATATGCTGTACTATTATTATTATCAATATTAGGATATTGTTATGCTACTTCTGTAGACAATGTTTCCCTTTTTATCTCGTTGATATATTTATGTATATGTTAAGCCGTAAATATATCGTCTGCTGCGTAACGCCGTGTGGAATATGGGAAGATGTTGTGCATGTCTGAATATAGATGTCAACCTCGGGTGACAACACACACAAATATATAAATAGATTAATACATTGCCCATCGATCACACCAGTTTGGAAAAATGACGCAGATTTGTTACAATACAGACATAATATCAAAATAGCTCATGCCCTGAGCAAAAAGTTTCCCTCTCTTCTTATCCTTATTTAGCGCTGAACTAAGGTTAGACTATTCAGTTTCTCTCAGTCTTAGGCGGGACATATTTTCGGGGAAAACTTACATCATTCCGCGTCACTGTCGCTCACACGTGTCACACGCACTGTCACAGTGCCCCAACCACCAGCAAAAATAATTTCATCACTATATGTAGGCGTTCAGAGGAATCCTTGGTTAAAGAGTACGATCGTTTAAGGTCAGGGGTCTCGCCTCAGGTATAGATCAGATACACCGAGCACGAAGGTAAAGGTGGCTTAACTCTTACCGCTTCGTGACATTCTCGCAAATACCGGTGCGATCTCCCTTCGAATATGCGAACGAATGTACATATCTATGGAACACTGTAAATACAATCAAGAACGCTTAGCAGTGTAGAAAGTATATAATTGTATACCGTCTTGGACCTTCCTATGATTAGTGTCGCCTCACAATCGATTCGCTGTAAAGCTACGACAATATTAATAACAACAAGGGCCTAAAAAGGCGCAGGCGCAGGATGGATCTGTAGAATGGACTGGAGCTGAAAATAAATTTAAACTGGAATGTAATACTTTGGTTGCTAAAGCCAAACTGTAAACGAAACAGCAGGCGATTGCCGGTAAGAATTAATGTAATTAAAGCTTAAAGCTTCTATCATTCTTCGACGGCTCACTTTCTTCGGTTCATATTGTAGTGGCACATAATTAATCCGATTGAAATTCAATCTTCTTGCCGCAACATTGTTTTGATGATTCGCATGGTGACTGCACACACTGCAACCACTCTGCGCGACAGTTAAACACATCTATTTTGTGCTAACTAAGGTCTTGAGAGATTGCGAAGTTAATTACACCCTGTTACCTTGTTTGGTGTTCGTCGTTTAATGATGCACCGCCGACAGCATACGATTTCTGGTCAGGAATTTGTCCTATTAACAGTCGCCTTTGCAAATTAGTTCGTCATGTATGTATGAACATATCAGTGGCGCGTCAAAAAGCAAACGAAATTACGGCAGGCGTCCGCTAACAATGTTGTGATGAGTAAGTAGCTCATTATTTTCGTCCGCTGCTTGGTCTTGGCGGAAAGACTTGACGCTATAGCAGCCCAACATTTCAGGCCAGAAATGCCTGTCCTCATTTTGGTACTACCTATGTGGCAAATGGTATGGTTCCATGACGGTTGGCGCGTGAGGACTAGCGGCAGAAGGGGTCGATGGGGTCTGCCGTTGTCGTTTCATATCCAGAAATACAGGGCCATCCCCTACCACTCGCCTCCACTCGAAGGCATTTCTGCCCTATCGTCTACGAACACACGAAGTACCACTACCATAAAAACTACAAGTGCCGTAACAAGACAACTGCTTGTTACCGGTAGGTAGCAATGATGCTATCTATTGTAGCGGAAGATGAGCGGCTGGTAGCATCTTTGCTATCTGCCTGAGGGAGGAGGACGGCTTTAGCGTTGTTTCTGATTTCTCTGATTGTGTTTTGAGGCTTCACCGCCACCGCTTACTAAGCCGGCCGTCTTCGTCAGTTCGTAAGTCCGAAAAGTCAATTTGACAAATGAAATATGTGTGGCTAGTTGAATGGCTGGCCTCCACACAGCGACCTGCACATTACAGTCATCTGATGCCGCTGGGATGACTTTACATATATATATATATATATATATACAGCAGAGTATGTTTCTATGAGCAGTCGCCTATGGAAGAGAGGGGTTTATAGGGCTGGATTAAAGGAATAACTCATTCTATCATATCGCGAAGACTCGTCGACGACGCACAGCGTACAGACGTAACATTTGCTTACCTTCGCGAAGACGGCGAAGAGCTATTTGACAGAACAAAGCGGGTCCTGTATGGCGGAATATGAAAGAGAAAAATTACACCCCATAAAATGCAATGTAGTACAATGCAATCAGTTGGGGAGACGGTGCTTTTGCGGGTGACGATGCATATTTATCGAGATAATGTAATGCATGGGCATCACTCAGTATGAATGTATTATATTGTAGGCACATAGCACTCTGCGCATAATACAGGTGAAAGAAACCAGCTACTCATGCGGGTCGATCAAATGATTTCTCTCCTATCGTGAAACGTTTTTCAGACCATGCAAAACAACGGTTTAGTTGACCATTCTTACTCTCAGTGTTTGGAGAATCAAGAAGCGTATACGACAAATTGTGATCACCTAACAAAGTCCATACTCATAAATCGTTTTGGTTACTAATATACTGCACTACCCGAAAGTAAAACGTTAGCCCCTTAAAAGCATATTCATTCATTTACGGCTAGTATCTAGATTTGATGAAATTGGTTGATCTCCAACGCACAAGGGCTCTGTTGAATGACTGTGGGGACACGAGGCAGTTCAATTGTGCGACAATTCCCTTTCGCCTCTGGTTTTTTTTTTGAATAATAGAGCTTCCAGATCGACAAGTAATTTCAGTTGGGGCTAGCTGAAGTTTTGGGAGTCCACGATGTGGCCAACGACGTCTGCAGGACGGCTGACTCGTACCCACGGCGCTATCCACTCTTTCTGTTAGGAGAACGATTTTGCAGTGATAAATATACCAGGAACGCGGGAGTGGCTTCGTGGCTTTAAAAGGCCCTAAAACATATGGTTAGTGTTACCGATACGAACCATACGTCTTAACAAAGGGGGACCGATGCCGGTGGGAAACCCTAGAAACAAATGCCGCCCTTTTATTCTCGTTTGGGTCGTTCGCAGGAAAACGTTGTCATTTGCCTGCCTCATCATTAGCTCTGCTTTACGCTTTCTTCCGACATTCGGCAAGAGATTTGCGCTATAAAAAAAAGAAATAAATTCACCATTTTATTCTGGTGGAAAGGGTACATAAATATCATTCGAGAAAGACATGCTTAAAAGTTCTGCTTGCAACGCCAGACAAAATTTTTTTGAGCTTACTACGACCGATGGAATCCTCATTTGACATTCCAGCAACGTAGCGTTAGGACAACTACCCGCATGCTGATTACCAAACTTCATATAAAATAATTTACTTTCCGCTGTTATATATGCTGCGACAATTGCGCAAACCACACCACTACGCTATTGATCGAAACGAGCAACATGCAGATTAAGTGATGACAAAATTTCACTTTTGTCCATTAAAACTGAAGTTCTCTATTTAGGCCAACGCCAAGACTTAGGCTGAGCGACCAGCTAAAAATGTAACATGACCTCGCCTTTAGTTTGGCCTCGAACAACCAACCACCGCATCGTCTTATTAAAATTGTGTTAAGTGCTCTGACGAAGGCCAACCCATTCGCTCCCGTGGGTCCGACCCACCGGTTGCCAAGCACCCTTATTAATAAGGGGCAATCCTTATTAGACCAAAAGCCGAAAAAACTACGCCAATTTGAGTGTCTGATCTTTCGTGTAGCGGAGTAGAGGAAATTTTACCGGGAAGGCGGTTTTGAGGGACAGGTGTTATTATCGAACGACTTGATAAATGCCAAAACTAACGATGATACTGTGTTTTAACACGTTAATACCGCCATTGAATGTCTACCTAGAGGATATCTGTGTCATCTAGAGAATGTCTGCTCTACAGATAATGCTATGAGTGCCAGACAAGCTGCGACTAAGTTATTGACGGCACAATGGTGCGTTGAACCAAGCTGCACAGACTACTGATTAGTAGTCTGTGCCGCTACTCCAGTTTTAGTGACAGCGTTAGTGCATCGTCAAGACTATTCGCCTCGTATCGACAAAGGGTCACACTTGTGTCAGTTTAAGTCCGAGACAACTAGTGACGATTGTGCAATATCATTAAGGCGAAAGTCGATCCATGTGGGTGAAAATTTAATATTCATGTTGTTTAGGGAACGAAGGCTGTGTGTATTCCTATACGGGGAACTGTGTTACGTCAGAAGAGAAAATATTTGACTGTGTAAAACTTACAACAGCTGTAGCGTCCAGTTATACAAGTATGTTCACCACATCGGTGTACGGAATTTTCTTGTTAACTTTTCGTTGGTGGTCTACTAACTTTCTCTTATGGTGCCAAAACTTATCAACTTCGTTATTTCACGTTGCCCGTAACGTGTCAGTAATCGCAGGTTATCATTATTGAAATGCTTTGCCCGTCTAATTTGCTCATGCTAAGAACTATCTTCAGGAGGAAGGTGCTAGAGTTAACGAATTTCATTCGGGGAATCTCATCCACCACATAGCGTATTACAGGCGAAATTATTATGACAATAATCTGTCACTAACGTCGGGTAACTAACAGGGGTCAGAAAATGGTCGATAGTTGATAGAGAAGCTCATCGGGTTGATTCATGTAACGTACAGCCGGGTCATTCTCCGGGAGACATTTAGAGGTAGTTTGGAAAAAGGAGAAGAAAAGACTTATCGTCTTAGTGAACATTTGTTATAAATTAAAGTTATATTCGGATTGAAAACGTAACACATGGGAATGCTTTCTGGCAAACGGGCTGCCTGGACATCTTGGTTGACGTCCAAGGACTAACTATATATAGCACAGTGTCAAAGAAGCTATTATAGTGAAACATCGATTATCAAGTTTCGAAAGACTTTTGAGGCCACTAGAAATGTTTATTATACCTAACGAAATATCGCGCTTCGACCAGTCATGCTAATAATAGAGGAACTGAATCATCATCTATAGCTTCACATATACATAGAAGGCATCCTAATAGATAACCCCCAAGCAGAGTCTAGTACGAACCTACGAATCAGCCGACAGAAGTTGGTCAGCAATGAAGTTTAACTGAGCTGAACGTAAAGCGTAAATTTTTTTGTGTTGTGTTTTTTTTTATTCATGATCTTCGCAGTCCCCTCGCGGGTTGCATTTTCGCAGTGTTAATGCCAGCGAATGCGTTATTACTAAGCTACCACCTACTATATTGGTCCGCACTCATTCCCAATAGATGCTGTGATACAGAAGGCCGTCTTTATTATGTCTTTGATTGGTGGCTCACCAAAACAGTTCGCGATGAACATTTATTTTGGCAAAGCTAAGAACCTAAGAAAGCAGTTAAAAGGTTCCCACAACCAAATGTGTTAAAAATAAAAAAACGAGGACGTACTTCAATGTTTTCATCTTCACGTCTCCTTCTTCGACGACACAGACCCGAGCATTCGCGACTCTTTTTTGGTAAACCGAACTTATTTAGTATTACCTATTCCCTTTTTATGACTGCTTAGAGAAAATACCCAGGGGGCCGCCAATGAGAAGATTGCAAGAGGAGATGAGTATGCCATCGAAACACTGAACAAGGGCGTGCCTTACGGTGGTATTTTCTATGGCAGACGTGCATAGCGAGTAATTAGGGTTGAGGTATTTGCTTCTCTGGCTTTTAGTGCTTAACCATTCCTTCAAGTCTCTGTTAGCTCTTAATATAAGCTTCTAAAGAACTTACAGTGTAAAAGTAGCCGCAACGATTAATATACACAGTGTTCTATATTGCCGTTTTCTTGCAGTTAGTGCGGTATCTTTGACCGTGTATACCTATCGTGTTTTTTGTATTTGAGGTGACGTGTAGATCAATTACGATAACAGATTTTGTTTATCCCACAGCTGACCGTGAATTACAGCGCAAAGAAACCTGCTGGAATTTATCTTGCTGGACAGGTCTTTGTGTAGTTTGGACTATCTTCGCACCGGACTAACATCTACTGGCGTGTATTACTATGTCGAGTCAGATATGAAAAGCCAAATCTTCTGCATATTCAAACGCACGTAAACGTCTGAATTGGGTATTTTGAGTGATTTTGGGTTTTCTTCATTTTTACTTATTCTATTAAAATTTTTGTCGGCAAGCATAACAATGTACGTCAGGCAATATTATCTCAGCGACTAAAAGCCAATTAACACAATGAACCAATTGCATAATGAACAAATGAAAAAAATCAAAACAGTTACTTTCGACAAGTATTCTATCCAACTGCATGGCTGATCGTTATAGAAGTAATATATCTATGCATGCGAAATGTGAACATTTATTTAGCTGCTGTTTCAAAGGCTCTTACCGTACTGTCACTTTAGCTACTGAGAAAAATGGTTACGATGCACTCGAAGTCTAAAGAGTGGAAAACCGATATCCACAATGACTTGTTTAAATGTGATGACTGATATTTGCAAAAACGCCTTCCTATATACTTTCGAAAGACGAGATTACTTCTTTTTTCTCTACGGATGATTTCAAAGATGTTTTTATTCCCGCAATCGCCAATGATAGCTAATGCTATTAATTAACAATAAGCATCTCAATAACAGCTATCAACGGCTATACGGGCGACCTTTAGCGTTTTGTAGAAACATGAACGTTACCAAACACTCCGATAATATAAACTACTAAGTATATGCCAACTCTATAAATATAAACTCCGCATTCTGACACACAAATGTAATAAAAGCACAGCCAGATTTATCCAATTTATCAGTCATGTGTAATGTTAGACTTAAAATCAACTGGGCAATAGGTTTTGTTTTTCAGGGGAGGGAAACGACTATGTTAGATTTCGCGTATCATAGAAAATATAGCTTATGATATATGACGAACAAATAAATGAAAAACCTTTCTCAAAAAGTTTTGTAGTAACCGCCTTTGTGCGCTGAGGTACTTGCTTAGACCTGCCACTTCGTCTAGGATCAGCCATTTGTAATTGAGTAGTTTGCCAATTAGCGTCAAACTCGCATATTGGCAAGATTTCGTATTTTTATGTCGATTTGTGCCCCAACAAATGTTTTAAGTCGACAGAATTTGGCCGCCACACACTAGAACCAAAAACTCGCACGACGAACAGTATATTCCCATGGTATAAATAGAGAAACCATCATGGATGCACCTAAACAGAACAGTTGGTTGTGTATGGCCAGAGTCCAAATTCTCCTGAAAAGAGGAAGGCCAAGAGTCTGTTTTTCTCCACAAAGAAGGCGAGCGCAATTTTCACCCAAACAATAAGGATCTCAATGAGACAATGACTATTTCACGGAAAAAGTGCCGATTAAACAAAGAGAGAACAATGTGGACTTTACAAATAAGGCACACGCACATAATGTATTAACACAGTAAACAAAAAACAGTTGCCGGTGTTATTTTTGGGTAACTGCTGTGCTCACATTGTAGTCGTCGGAAAAAGTTTCATTTATGCTGGAAGACTTAACTCCAATTGCGCACTTGAGCATCGTCATATCTTGTCGATCTTGCAACAATTACAGCGACCTCGTGAATGAACAGTGTAGTAAAGGAAATCACACCGAAGGTAGAGTATGTTGACTTGCCTTTATCAGACATTGTATACTGACATACGTTGTTCTCAGCTTACAACGTTTTAACTTAGACCATTCGGATCTACGACTGCTTGATTCTCTACAAATATATGCAGGTCGAACTCAGGTAGCTTGATGCATTCGCGTACGCCTTTGTAGAAGTACGTAGGTGCAATCCACGTCGTCGCACATTTACATTTATAGGATCTTATATATATCTTATATATATCTTACGAAGTATTGCAAAAAACGCTACCGTGGAAATTAAATGTTGGGTGATGGTCAGTCCTAAAAATACTTTTATATATATAGTAAAGTTAGTAACAATAAGCTTGAAAACAACCAGAATAGAAAACGCAATGATGCATTGCTTTTAAATTGCGGCTTTCAAGCAGCTTCTGGTCGATGCGTATTGTGGTAATTTTATTAATAAGCTTGTTTCGTAAAGGTTGTGCATTAACAATTTCAATAGAAATGTAATTTGTATCTATCAAGACACACAAGCGCACGGCACAAGAAAGCGACCTTTGTCAATAAAAACGACTGCCCAGTTTTGCGCTGGTCAAGGAACGCGTCCATAGCACAGTAATGGGCTCCGTGTCGGCAAAAATTACAGTGCTCATGAGGCAGCAACTGGAGCACATTCATAAAATTGAAGAGTTACTCATCTCGAAAATTTAAATCAAGGGTTTCAAAAAATATGCGCAATGCGTTATAGCTGTCCATCGTCGTGACAATTCCAACGGTCGAATGACTCTAATTCTCAAACTCTTTTATTATCAGGTACATAAGTATTTCTCGGAAAAGTGTTCTGTTCAAAGTTTCGTTTTTCTTGGATAATTCAGTGACATGAATGCAGTTTACATGTCTTCAAAAGAATAGAGAATAAGTGGCTGAAACAGATTTATAAAAGGTTTAGGTGGAAATATATAGCAGAAGGCTTTTTCGGTGAAAAGTCAACTTGGGAAAATTGTAGAACAAGCGGCTCAACTAAACATAAACGTTGGTACGTACATTATATGAAAGTTGTTAACATCTAATTTTGCTGACCTCTTTAACAAAGATCTGATGGAGCTAGAAATACTGAAGATTGCACTTAACGAGTAATACTATGATAAACAGCAACCTACTTAAATTTATCATGTAATGTTAGTAAAGACCTTATCCTTAATGAACAAAGTTCTTACTATGTTGGAGAGCATGGATTGGGACGAGACAAGATTTGCCGAAGTCGAGTGCCAGATTACAAACAGACAAACGAGCCGTTCAAAGCAAATCGAATATTTATTTAGAGGGAGTGTCTCATTCAGATCCCAATTGTCACAAAAGCAACGCTCTACCTCAGTCGATTATTAAGTAAATATTTAAATATAAGGTGTATTGTACCGGTATGCTTGCCAGTTTGGAGTGTCATAATATCATAATTTTTAATATATATTTTCCAAAGTAAGTTTCAAAAGTAGTTTCAAATCCTTGTCAATATTAGTTATTTATTTTTACTCATTTATCAAACGGTTTTTCTCTCTCTCTCTCCCCATATTTATATATATATATATGGATAGATAGATGCATGTGTATATGTGGCTGACATCGCATTAGAGAAACTGTAACACATATAAAATGTTGAAATTTCATTTACGAGTGGATCAAGTTAGACCAATCTCTCGTAACGTAGCTTAATCGTAAGTGAATACCTACTTGTAATTATGTTTTTCCTCCAGTTCCCTTCCTGTCATGTTTTGAGATCACTATAACCCGCAGGTCGCATTCGTTCGAGGAGGTGGCGACGGCAGCTTTGAGTTCTACGCGAAAGAGACACAGTAAATGAACATAGCACCTTTCCGAGTGCAGCACACGGCTGTAATTTTACAGCCTTGCAAATTTCTTATGCGTTGCCTTTATTCTGTTGGAGCAACAAACATCTCACTTTGTGGAAGGAAGGCCTGGTGTGTATGCCTCTCTGGAGGCCAGCAGAGGCTAGTATGAAACTTACAAACTTACTACACCTTGGTTACTCCCGGCTAGGAACTGCGTTAACATTACTTCAAATAAAAAACATATTATTTAACGAAAATAATGCCCTACCAAATTGATCCGCAGTACTGTCACAAAATATCATTTGACTATCACCTGAAAACGTCAGTACTGTATAATAAGCAATAGTAGACAGTCAAGTAAATCACAAATAAATAAACCCTTCATACGCCAGTGGGTCAAATGTTGATAGACAACAACTGCCGTTTATCTTTGGTGCTTTTGTGCGGATTATGAAGGCTGCTTTGTTCAGTGCAACATTATTGGTTGACATCACAAATGGATGCATCAAATGGACGATTATCGCACTAGATCCAGATCCCGACATCAGTCGTCCATTAGTACAAAGTTGAATCTTTTCCCATTCATCGATCGGTGGCATAGCGGTTTGTAAATAATTGTGTTGATTTGTAAAAAACGACACATATTGCTATTATATTTATCGAAGGAGTTCGAGAAACGAACAACAATCGGCCTAAGCCAACCAAGCGTTAAACCACGGTCTGGACGGGAGCTGCTCTTCGTCAACTGCAGACCAATTTTGTCATTATCTATAATTTTCTGAGGATGTCTCATTAGGAAAGGGGTACAAATTGCTTTGCAAATGGCTGATGTTGCAGTCGATCGAGATGCGTTTTGAAGCACTGTTGGCGTCTACGATTTTAAAATCTGTCGCTAAGTATAACGGCAGCAATTTCGAGGCCAGGTAAGTAAGACCGTGGACAACATATGGCTTGGAAAAGAGCGAACGAGGCCAGGTGCATCATATATTCAAGAGATATTATAACTATTAATAGTTCGTAGAAAAAAAAAAATACCAGATTACATATCCCACATGCGTTCTAAGGCTGAGGCCACCACGCTGTACGAAATCTAGCGAAAACTAGCCAGCGTTTCTGGCAAAGAATCTATCAAGCGATACGCTTCAGATGAATGTCGGTCGCTTCTGCAGGATACACTACTAGGTCCGCAGAAGTCAGAAGTGTCTTCCCCGAGCAAATAGTGTCGCCTTTTGCGAATATCATGCGCGTCGGCTTGTGATGAGTATTGCACAGGTAGTCGTAGCTTAATGAGAAGAAGCATTGTAGAAGCGGTATTTTGACAAATCCAGAAGAAAAAGGAGACAAAAATACCGGTTTTTCGCCGAACTAAATGTGATATAGCAGCCACCCGAGCTGATAAAATCTTCACTGTTTCATACCCCATATAATAAAGAAACACCACTAGCAAACATGCTTGATGTGTTTTTCCGCTCTAAAGGGAATTATATGGAGAACTAAATATATCCATATCACTATAGACATTTTCTGTGATATCGTATTATTGATGGCTACCATGTTGGTTACATATTTCGCATAGCACAAAGTTTCGTGACTTGCTGGATGAAGATGACACTAACTATCACCGGAAGAAAAGTCTGTAGTATAGACTGGATTTGCTATCAATTGGCAGCTATAAACAAAAAAATCTAGAAAGATTGCAAGCCTTAAGAAATTCTGCTCAGATAGCATTTCATTCAAAATTACGAATATTTGACCGAATGTTGGCTCAATTACACAAGACGAATCAATGTTAACTTGCTTATATATTTTGACATCGTATTTACTGTATTAGAAGAGAGCGTCCTGTCAGCTGATTTCATAAGGCATCCGCTAGACCTCGTCCACCTAAACCAAGCTAATATCAGATGGATTCTACGAGATTCCCAATGCTTCATCATGTTTTAATTGAAAGGATTAGCGATTGTTTAGTCCACCGTTCAAGTTGCCTTATTTACGATAATTCCTATCAAAAAAGCGTTACTTTAAGACATCAATCGTAAGTGCACATATGATTCGTTATTTGACAGCTCCTGAAGGCCAGCATGTTCAAAGACGTACGTATGAACTGTAAGCGGTTCATATATCGTAAACTGTAGCCGTTTTTTTTCATTCACACGTATTTTCAGGTGAAAGCTGTCCGACCTAGTACCTGAGTTATATCAAATGCCGTTCGTAGGTCTACCCACGAAATGTTACTATGACAAACAAAGAAAAGAAATTCTAAATCTTAGATCGCGCCTGTGTATAATAAACGCATGTGCAATTTACCGCGTGCCGAAAATGTCTATTATTTCGGCATTCTACTGTCTGCTATCTATTGAATAGCTGAACAAATTCATTCAATGGCCCCATATGTAACCGAAAAGCTGTTTTTCGAAGATCAACAAAATGTCGGAAGCAGTTCAGGGTCTGAGTGGGTGGGTTGGGGTTTACATTTTGTCTCTGCGACATTTGCCCATGTTCTATCAATGAATGTATCGAAAAGAGCGCGGAGATATTTATGCGTGTCATCGTGCCAAAATGGTATGATCGACCCTTCTCCACTATCTATAAAAAAGATATATATATATATATATATATATATATATATATACATAAAGGTAATAAAATCAAGACTTCGTTGACATGTAGAACATTATTAGTGTGTCTACACTAATCAATTTATACGATTTCCGATTTCTGATTTCACCGATAGTCGAGCATCTAACAATTTATTTCCTTGTTTTCAGTTTCCTATATATTCATACACCTTCTAGGGCAATTGTTATTTGTATTATTGCTCAGGACGTCAAACGTGCGCCAAATGTCGACTTGTTTTACACTTTCTGAGCAGAGTATAAGCTTGCGCTCTCATTAGACGTAAGTTCACCGTAACTCGATATCACCTAGCTTTGACAAAAAATACCATTTAATATCATTTCACTTAACAAAGGAATGTTTCCCTTTCACATCTATTTATTGATCAGCGGTGTTTTTGTACTTTGAAGATACGTAAAAAAGATGCCGTGATCATGAGAGTGATTAGTATAAATAAAAAAACTCCTCAGCAATTAAGTACTTCATGTCTTAAGCATAGCGCCCACAAAAATTTGCTTTGACGCACCGGTTAATTCTGTTGAGAGCAGTTGGTAATTGTGTTCGACGACACATTTTGCAGTTCGAAGATAAAATATTCATAGTTCTGATATTAGTCGTCCCAATGACGTGTGAAATAACGAAATTTATGTTAGGCGTGAAAGCATCGGCGATAGTTTTGGCACGACTAATCAGAATAGACAATTCGCATTTACATCAACCGTGGACATTCGCCGATCATCCGCTATTTAGCTTATGGACTCTTTTAGACGGACTCTTTTTAAAAAATACTACTAAGGCCCGGTATCAATAAATATTTATCCTTAAGTCGACAAGGAATGGGCTACTCATTTATTTGAATTTTTTCAGATGCCCGCTGCACCCATCAGAGAGTCTTGCTCGCTTTGCGGATTCATCAGTGACGATAACTGGAGTGGCTCTTTTAGACGGTTCAGAGAGTTTTCTGAAACAACGTCGTGCAATACACGCTTTTAGCCGACATATAGGCATTCGTCTAGAGTCTGGAAAGTCCGGTTAAATGCACAACGCTTTTCTTTTTTTACCGTTCGCCAGTGTTATTCTCTTTTGTGGTTTTCCAAGCGAAGTCATGAGGACTACAGGGAGATTATTGAAGAATCATTTGAGAGTCCTCATCATGCCAAACTACAATGTACATACCGTACCAAACTTTAACCAGCTAATAAGACTTTTGTTAAAAATGGGTGCAGTTTGTCGTCGTATCTTTGAAACATTATACCGTCTTAGTAAATCATGGATCGTTGATGAAGTTAACCTGAAAATATCGTATCTCCTAATGCAGATACTTAGGGGTTTTTAATCATGTTAGTGTGAAAATAGTGACTGATATTCAGGGTTTTGGTGCTTAAACAATTAGGTTCCATTTTTTCATTACGGTATTTAGTGAAGTTGATTTTTTTTAACAGAGTACTGAAAACTAAAACACTGAAAACAGTAATTTTGAGAACTATATCCTTTTTAACTGAACACAATTTAGACCTTCTCAGTTTATACTATAGAGTTTATACTACTCAGTTTGTACCTAGACCCACCATGACAGCTAACTTTTTTATTTGCCTATAGCGCAGCGAGGGATGCCAAAATCACTGGCACATATAATCAGACAGGTGGTCAAAACCAAGCTACTTTTAACTAATGTTTTAACTTTGGTATTTCAGAATGATTCTTTTCTACATGTGTATGCCATGCGAGTAAACAATATTTCGGGCCTGTTCGATACAAATTTCTGGAACACTCGTAGTAAATTTTCTACGAAGCGCGCGAAGATATCAAGACATCTTGCAAGGTGACTTCGAAAATCACTTTTAAATACATAGATAGTAATAATGATAATAATAGAAAAACGATCACATTTTGATCAGGCGATCTTTCTGTTCAAACCAGAATCGCGATAGCAGCACGCGACAGTCGGATTCGCGCGACGTCCGCAGCCGTTGTTCTGAAGGGAAAGGGCTGTTGGAGAGCCCTCGCCATTGACCGAGAGCTAACGGTCCCACGAGAAGACCTTTGACATTGTTTGCCCCTGTAGTTTCGCAGGTGGTTCTTTCACGCCAGCTGTGCCAGTGCTACGGAAAGCCTGTCATCTATCTTAGCGGTTTTTATATATACTAACTGTACATTGTATTCGAACATAGATCAGCCGGCATTCGATACAATGAGTCACTTTGTCTTACCCTGATGAATGGTTTTAAATAAATAAAAACGTAGTCATATAATACTTAAGAAAATGAAAACAACGGAAAGAAGCTTTCGTAGAGGTATCTCTATTGTTCTGAAAACATGCGACATGACATGAACAAGAGATTGCTGAATTCTCTTTACGTCAGTTTTGTATAAAATTTAGGGAAAGGTGAGAGTATATTACGCCGCTTGGTTTTCTGACTTTGTTGCCTTTTTGGGGAGGATCCGCCTCGTTCTAGTTAGCTATCGCATAAGATCCTCTTGCTCTGGCCGCGAACACTCGATCTATTGGACTAAATTTGAAATTATGTAAGTGGATTCACCTGAGCGGTATGTCCCTATTGAGCGATCCTTTCGGTATCTCCCAACTGAACTGAATTTCCCGGGACATGCTAATCATAATCTGTTTTATCGCCATTCTTGTTTTGTTGCTGTAGTAGTCGTCTTGAAATATTGAACAAATTTAACCTAGACAGTTTGAAATCTCTGGCCTATGATATTCTATATCAATGTCCCAAAATGAGTGCCCAGTTGGCTGGCGGTACCATAGTGCTCCTGTGCTTCGCGGAACCGTCCCGATTCAAGAATCCTGAAGCATGTGTTCTTCGATGGGCGTTGATGATAATAGAGAGGGCCGCCACCACGAGGAAAACTGCGAGGGCTACTGGTATCACCGCAACCCAGCAGCAGGCTGCCGTCGCCGATGGATCGTCTGCCGTCATTGTACTCCTCTTCGGTCGTCTCCTGTTGTTCTTCGCGCGGAACCAGCCTATCCTTCCCTGTCGTTACTCTTTCGGCCCCCCCACCATCTCCTCTCCAATGCCGCGGATGAAGTCGCCGACAACTTCTACGGTGGCCGTTTGGACGCGCGTGGTGCCATCACCGCCACCAGGCGCCAGTAGTGTCTGACCCCTAAGTGGCGTTGTAACTACGACAAGCCCAAAATGCCGTGTTATGGTTGTCGCTGCACCTGACACAAAAGTGCCTATTGCCACCAGACTTGTCTCTGCTAAACCGACAGATCCTTCGAGGTAGTCACCTTTGAATGAAGAGAACAATACAGTGTAGAACTTCGCCTAGCGAGCGTGTTAGAAGAGGCCTGCGCGTTTGAGGAGGCTACCCCTAGAGCCAGAATGACAGAGTATAAGAATAATGCCCGGCCGGAATAAGTAAGCGAAAGGCTGAGGATATTGAATAGCCGTACCCTTTCAGACTCACAAAGTAGGGTTATATTAAAAGGTGGTGCAAGTGAGCAGTAATTGATCAAGTTAGGCCAAAGAGGGTATCGCGTCCAAACAACGAAAATGTTACAGGGGAAAACAGGCACCAGTTGAGAAGAATTAAATTGAAAGTGAAGAACCAGCGAGGCAGAAAGTTATGGAATTGATTATCGGTACTTAAATGGGTTATAATGATTTACAGGAGCTGCCACCATGTAATGAATTGACACTGAATTGTAACTGAACTCATTTGTCGACTTTCTAATGACTTCGAAGCGGAGTACATAATACTTGTGGTGCACAGGCACTGTCTACCGGACACAGGATACCCCCAAATCGGCTAATCTAAAACGACTGTTGCGGATGGATTACAAGTATGCGTGCACGTTTCTTGGTGTCCTTCCCAAATGTTGGATAACGATCCTATTAGCGAACAGCTATCGCCGACATTCCTATTGAACATTCGTCATTGTATTTGGTGCTTCGCTCGCCCACTCTTAACGAAGAAGAGTTTATAAACGTTATCGGATACTACAAGGAACCCTATACAAAATCTATCTTCTTCTCGGTAAGTCCGTATAAGCTGGATGATTCATAATTGTCTCCAATTAATTCTCTTTTAGACTGGTCAAATAAATTTCTGTTTTACCTGGATTGAAATATGACCACTGAGAGAAAATTTACCGAGAGTGACAACGAAAAAGAAAAGTTGACGTGTCGACCGGCCGTTACATCGAATCTCAACAATCACTGACAATTCGCATCACCCGTCATATTTTTCATTTAACCAATATTCGGTTTTGTTCGCATAGTGGCTTTATTAAACAAAGCAAGTTATTTTACGGTCTGCGGAAAAGTTTGTAGTGACTTTTTTCTTATTCCTGCGGCTAAACTTTCACATTTCTTTTGACCTCGTACGATACCTCATCATCAGTCTAATTCAAACCGCATGGCTCAGTTTGTCTGTATGAGTCGATGTGAGCGCAAAGCGTGCTGTGCGGCTGTGCTTCATATGTTGTACGACGATAGCAGCGCCAGTAGCAGCAGCATTTTCTACCTACCGCACACTGAAATGCTGACCAGACCATCCCCTCTAATGTTTTTTTGCTACTAATCTGACACTCTTTCCGTCGCGCATGATGTAACAATATTAACGGCACTAGCCGCAGCCTCAAATGTGATGGTACTGCATGCAGGGTGGACGTGGTGCATGTGGCGCGTATGCGACTGTCTGGGTGTGCATAAAGGTCACTGCAACGAGAGGTTTGTCTGAACCGACTACGTTAATAGCGTAAAACGTCGTCAGAACCATCATGACCGGCCGTGATGAATTTGAAGTGAAAGAAGAGGCTTGACTATTAAACCTCCGTTTAAGTAAGCATTAGCTTTAGCTGCATGGAAAACAACGACCACAAAAACAGCTACAATGACCGGAATCATCTTCGGCAGACGGGTGCATAGGTATTGTATAGCAGTTGCGTAAACAAAGTGGTGCGTTGACTGCGCTTGTAGAATGACGATGAAGGCCACACGTATAGAGAGACGTTCACGGTAGTTGCGTACTGATTTGACAGAGTGAGGAAAAACCCTAAAAACGAAAAATGCAACACAAAAAAGACGTCGTGGAACTATGCGTAGGCATGCATAGGGTTAGTAATAATCAAAATGTATGCTTCCTTTGCATAACACTGGTTGAGTGTGCATAATCATAGAATAAATGAGGCGTTATGAAAAGCCGCTGACCGAATTTTTTTGTTTTTCTTTCGATTGCTGAGGACTATGTTTACAAAGCATGCAAACGGATGGTAATTTTGTTGACATGAAAATGACTTGGTTGTGTAGGGAAAGAACCAATTGTTTCCTAGTGATACGTATTCCATACATCCATATGGTTACAAAAAGGTGAATAAACATGTACTAAGCCAACTATATAATATTAAACCTCGCCCCCTGTATTGTATTATTAATGGACGTTTAAAAAACGACGATCTATGCTAGTTCAAGTCAAAATCGAGACAGGGGAAAGTATTGTCGCTTCTAAAGTAAACTAAATTCCTATAAATCCTCCTTCATGGCAATCAGTAAGCATTGTTTAGTGACAGGCTTTTGTCTCTCATAGATAAGTATTTTCCAAACACAGGCCTCTATATAAAGCATTGTGAGCTAGAATACTGGGTTACAAATTTTTATCACACGGCAAATAAATGATAGATATGTGTCTCACAGTAGAGTCTTTACCCCAATTATGCCTTGTTAATGGCCACGTTCTTCAATCTTGCCAATTTTCTGGGCTTAGTCAACAGCTTACGGCATTACCTCTTCAGCACACTCCTGAGAATGCCAGCCAATCGCTTATGCTCAAATCTGCTTTGCCTTTGGGTCGTAGGGGTAGCTACTACAGGATTTTCCTTCAAACCTTCCAATCACCAGGCCTGACATTGATCCCTCGAAGAGAACGTGCAAGTGTGCCTATTATAGAGTTAGAAGTAATTTTCTGGTCTAGTTTTAGGCCGTATTTCTCTTACGTATTGACACGGCCACACGTGGCGTCCTATATAGGTCTATAACATTATAGGTATTACCTCGCCATTTAGAAAATAAGCAGTTCGGTCTTTAACTACATTTTAATGGTTTTATTCCAAAACCTACTAAGCCTTATAGAAAAGCGACCGTTTGCGTATCAATGTTTTATTAATGATGTGCCACTATCTTAAACAAGCACAATTGACCGTTTTGAAACTGCGTGTTTTTCAAGGTCCCTTATGGAACCCTATAAAGTGATTCCCCTAAGACTGCTAGGATTTTGACTTTTTTTTGTAGTCGAATAAGCGAATATGTATCAGATCAGGCTCAGGTGATTGCATGAGCCCCTTCAATCTCAAATAATGTCTAATGCACTACACCAAATCAAAAGCAACAAGATAATTTCTTGTTGCTTTCAATCGTTGGTATGAACTGTTCTAGTTTGCTACGGTAGTGTTTTTTGACTATTTTTGAAGCTTCCCTTTAAGGCGCTAATTAAGGATATCTTTCTAATCCGCTCACTTTCGATAGCATGGTGCTCATTTTATTTGAAAAGCCAAATTTTTTCGATAACTCTGGGCGTCGCTGTCTACCGTTTCGAACGTCACATCCATTTGATGAGTGAACCGACGACGCGTTTGTCATTTGCGACGAAATAACCGAATCGTTAGGAGTTGCTGAGAAAATGCTGCAAAGGATGGCAGCCTGCGAGAAGAGCTCACCAGTGATTTCACTTTCGAAGATTTTGCTCGCGTTTTTTTAGACTTCTTGCCTATTTACGATATTTTGTTTTGTGTCCGGAGGGAAGTCTACCTACAGATCGGTGGCAAAAATGCTTTTTTGTAGCAGCACGAGTCGCCACATTTTGAGTTGAGCTGTTGCCGCGAGTCGTGATAAGAGGGTTGAATTTTTTTTAAAGATGTAAGTTCGTGAAAAAGGTTCCTATAGGTGTCGCCGATAATAATCCTGTCTGAGAAATGTGTTCCTTTATTGCGAACTTCTCTAACGGAAGTTCGGCGTTAATTTTAATTGAGTACCTTCTTACTGTTCGTTTCCACAATACTCTTACTCAAATGCAGTAACAGTATGTCAGTGCTTCAATCAGTACAGGAGGCCATACAACTATACATACATCGCAACGTATATACGTCAATTAGTGCAGGGGGCCATACAACCATATATTAATCTCAACGTATATAATGAAATTATTGTGTTTTATGGAATAACGATAGACATCCTACTGATGTTTTGCGAGTCAGCATCCGATTTACCATTACGACATACCTAGATTTAGTGTTTAAATGTAGCCACCACGTTAATGCGCGTATGTACGACTTTACATGGCTTTCATTTCTTTATCGTCCCATTATCGATCCACTGCCTGACAGTTTTGATTTCTATCGACAAATGAGATGATTGTGGGCAGGCATTGTTTTCTTGCAGTTTCTTAATGTAAAATACACTCGACGCATCGATACTGGGACGCAGTCAAAATGGGCGAATGTGGATCATAAGGAAAAAATTTTTCTAGGCCTGAAGTATAGAGAAAATACCTTCGCGAAAGTCTGGATAAACTCCCATGAATAAAACATCCGATAGGGACTAACAGTGCACCATTCGTACAGCACTGAATATTCCACGTACATGTGAACAGAAACCACTATATTATTAACTCTGCAGACTTACCGTTCTGACAATTTTCATTGCAAAACAGTGCACGAATTTAACCAACATGATCCTACAGCACAAAATATCAGAAATTTGAAGAGCGGCTACAGAATAATTATATGTATACATATATATCATGTCGATTTGAGCTTTTACGAGCCACATCCAAATCGCTCAATTTCTATTGCACTCATTCTGTCGCAGTATCTTCACTTTTTTCTCATCCAAAGGAAATTGACAAGCCATACATATAACGCATGAGTGTAGAAGGCCAATCAAGAAATAGTTGGGCCGCTGGCCCGATCTCCGTGGCCTGACGGGGTTGAAACGTCAACCTCATCGACAGGCTATTAAACGGACGTCCCTCTGGCTGTTATTAGAGTGTCCAAGACCAAGTCGTATTAACACTGAAGTATTGGCTACTTGCACGAGAGCAGTACACTGAATGACCTTCTTCATGGCGTACTGTTATTCATTGGCTGGCAAGTGAACCGCTAGTCGAGATCGGCACACTTTATATACCCCGGCAAATAGTCCCGCGTCCTAACCAACTGGTCTGGATGAATCAAAAAAAAAATATTTTTTAAAGCTGACCATCAGCCAACATTTAACGTCCACGGTAGCAGTTTTTGCATTACTCCAGCCTGTGGAGAAACGCAAAATCATTTGCATACACCAAAATATGGCCCCGTTGGGCTATGAGGTCGATAACTTAAATCTAAAAAAAAG
>MNPL01014467.1:2319-41675 GCA_002081605.1 Tropilaelaps mercedesae | reverse complement strand
GCTTGGTGGTTTGGTGTATTCATGTGCGCCTTGCGATCGAAGGAGACACGTAGGTGCATGGGTTCGATCCCCGCCGGTGCATATTTACACATATATGCGGTCCGTCTTACAAAGTACTGCCGAAAGTGCTAGCGTGGACGTTAAATATTGGCTGATGATCTGCCCTAAAAAAATAAAACAAAAATCTAAACAAAGTAGGGAATGAAGAGTCTTCTATGAATTAAGCCTACTGCGTCTAATTAGCCCAAATGCGCCATATACAGTCAACGGTGGGAATCACTGTGGTTATGTTACAATTTGTGTGTACATACCTTTCAGAGATCTCATCCTAACATGTGTGCGTACTTTGTGACCACAACTCACACGAAGAAACTCCTGCTAAAAATAACAAACGACGATGTTCGTTACATCCAGTACTAAAAGGGTAATGGGAGGTAATAATCATTGAATGACTGCTGTTAGTCTATAATTGTTGTTGTTGTTGTCGATTGACTGTTCCCGATTGGAGTGAATTTGTGTCAAGATTGGTTTAATTGTTGGGATCTCGCCTCGGACAACAAGGGGACGTTACGACTTACTGCACCAGACGAATTAAACCAGGCGTCTTGCTGCTGCTTGTTCACGGTCCACGTTTTCTAATCCATCTGATCCACCTGATAGAAACGAGTAAACAACATGTGACCTCTGCATTACGCAGTACTGGAGTAATAGGTAACCCGGATTGAATACGATAAGGAAGAATTTTGGTCACAGCAGCGTAAATAAGTGGCTAAAATTAACTTTAGGTTAGTGGTATTCAGACTTAGTGGGACGCAACACTAAAGTATACTTTCCAAATTCTGAACTCGCGATGCGATATTTTTCGTATTTTCTGCCGTGTGGAGCTCAGCCGCGTCTACCTATCACTCAAGAGTACTACGAAGTAATCTCGATACGAACACTACGCGGCTCTACGGAAATGTTAATAACGACTGTTAATGAAGTAACGTCATTCAAGCTTTTCAGCTTAAGTATGTGTGGTTTCAACCCAAGGTTAACGGAATTGCATTAGGCTGAAGTGCCAACTCAGGAAAAGGCTAAGATGAAGATGACGTTTGCTGACGATGTGTAGTCAGTAAAACCGAATGGGCTAAGAAGAAAACTGTTGTAATTTGTTTTATATTTGCTCCACACCATAATGTTTTCTAGGTTATACTTCCCATTAAGTAATATAATATTATGGAGAAAAGTAAGAAGCTCAGTTTGAACAACCACGTTTCTTAAGCACCGGCGCCTAAATGTTTCTCCGGTGCAAAAAATTCTAGAAAAAGCAGATAACTTGGGCCGCGATTTGCCATAGTTAACTTCACGTATGCCATCTGCATTACGCAAAGAAGGTTTCTACTTAGTTTAAATGCGTAGTATAGTGCAGCATAACACAATATCTGTTTTCTGTCGTCTGCAACCCGGCCTGTTATCGGTTCGGCTATCGGTTCACTGTTGAATGCTTGTCTAAAGCGCTTCAAAACGCATTGCGCTCGTGTTACACGGGTGATTATGGCGATTTCGTACTAACATCAGGAACTGTGTCGACACCGCTATATGAGTTAAATTGGCCCGCAAATTGAGTTACCTTATAATTACAAACGTAGTTCTCAAATAGCAGCGCGCACATTAAGTTACCTTATAATGACAAACATAGTTTTCAGAAGACAAAATTACTTCATTGATTTCGATCTGATGTGTACACAAATACCATGGGCGCTGGTTTTGTCACATTTAAGATTTTTGTTCAAGTATGAATTATCACACACACTATTACTGAAAGAACGAAAAATAGGTCGTTGTAGCAAGAGTGTGCAATCGGTGTTTTGCTTGAAATTCTTGCCCAATTTCGCAATCCGTGAATGAAGTTAACGTTTTCAAAAAGACAGCGCCGGTAAATACATACTGCTATCACAAATTTAACGGATGAGTCTAGTTATAACTTTGCTGTGCTTTAGCGCATAGATTCGAGGTATTTTACGCTACCCTGTTAAATATGTTTATCCTTTTACAGATACTTTGTTACCCCCGCGTATACCCCATTTTCAACCAATGCAGAACTAGTCAAATACGCGCCTATCCTCGCATTGATTCATATTTATTGGTATTATTATTACGTTGTTAAGCACAAATGAGTAATACCGCCAAGTACTCTTTGATATGCGCACGGAACCTGGTGTGCACGAGATTCGGTTTTCGTATGAACGTAGCTGTACTGGTTCGTCGACACAAATTAAGCTGCGGCAGAAATTTTTAACTCCGTATGGCCATTCTTGCAATCAATATTACCACAACCATCGACATTGTCTCCTGTGCATGTTCTTGACGTAATCGCCATGGTCGGCGTTTTTGAGCGCCTACTATCGATAGTTTAATCTATTCAATGCATAAAAAACTCAGACCTTATACTGTCACAGGGCTGATCCGACAGCATTGGACCAGTCCAGTAACTACCTCGTTCTTTGGACGCTATACATAACATTGATACAGTGGCTATTAGAAGGTCATTGTTTTGCAGATTTCTGTCGAATTCCTTGCGGAGTCATGTTATGGGGCGGTGGACTTCGATTGAACTGCCACTCTGTCGTCCTTTCCCCGGGGACGATCGATGTGCGTCAATCAGCGACATCTACGATGCACTTCATCTTCGAATGGATCGACAACGACGCACAACGTGGTGGTGTCTATAGTGCAGTTTCGTATATCGCAGTTGTCAAGCCCGAATAGAATATGAAATCAGGGGACGTCCGAAACAAACATCCGAGCCGATGAAGACTGCTGACCTTGCGGAGGCGGTGTGCAGCTTCTACGTTATTTCGCTGGGCTTCTGTAACGTCTTCTTGTCATCGTTGACAAAGGTACGTTGGTGGCTAGCCTGGTACCCTGGCTTCGGACTGGCTGCTTTTGGCTTAACGCCGGCTAGGGCCTCGCTGATCTTCCCGTTGTAGTGGCGTAAGTCCATTGAATAGCCGGTGACAAGAGGATGGGTCTGGAGCAGACAGTCGAGCGTTTACGCGGTATCGCCATAATTTAGTTCTATCAACTTACTTGCCATCGGCTGAATTTTATGACAGCCGTTGAAAAACTCGCTAAACGGAGGACTGGGGCCCACGGATGTCCGTTACAAATGGGTCTACATGATAAGCAGTTCCGGGTGGCATACACGATTCTGTATCTGCACTCTTGTTTTCTGTTATCTCGATTTCAGCCATAAGTATATATAGATGGTAGAAAATGCTGCACCGTTGCTGAAGAAACTCCACAACATTCAATACATGTATGAACGGGTATCCATATGAGTATATTTATGGAGGAAGTATATTTTGATGGCGAGATCCTATTGGTCAAGGATGCCAGACAGTGGATTCAGTCACTCTCAAATTTAAGAGTTAACCTGAATAAAAACGAATGATATAGTGTACTAGAAATAGCCAGAGTCATCGAGAGAATTGAAAAATATATTTGAATAAGTTTATTTTTAGCGGGAAGACAAACCGGCAGGGCATAATTTTGCACAATCTCTCTTTAATATTTCACTAACTTTTTGACGTTTTGCCACTATTCTGCTAAGTGGATGGAGTTCTCCAATGACTAAATCGGTCAGAGGAAGGCGTATCATACAGAAAAAGATGCCATATAAATATTTATTAAGGTGCACTGTTATTCCGATGGTTTTTACGATGCTCACCACCTAGTGAGCTTAGCCTGTCTTCTATTCACGATATTACTACAGGCAATCTGCTCCCGATTTGTGCTGCCTCTGGACACATCCAACTTGATGTCGTCAGCCTCATACTTTAAAGAGTGAGACCAAGAACGAAGTCTATTTGCTTTTACGTCTCGTACTCGTCGTCGCCTGACGTCTTTTTGCGACTTCTGATCTTAGATACATGACGAAGTATTAGGTGTTTTCTTTCCCCTGCCCAACGTTTTTGTCCGGGTTTTGGCAAGATGCCAGATCAAACTTCATCCCGGGCTATGTTCAAAAGAGGAATGCGCATACGGGTCTTCTTCACACGGATGTGTTAAAATGTGAGCCCGTTTGTGTTACTCTTTAACAAATATGTATACATTTGTGCATATATAGTTGTGTGTGTATCTATGCTTGACTAAGATAGTGAGGCTTGTGATAGCATCACCGTGGTGATGACCCGACATTTTATCTCTACGAGGATTTTACCGTTCCAAGGAGAGAGTGGGGATACATATCTCGCGTTTAACGTAAACGCACAACAGATACACTTTTTAACGCCGGTCAAGAAGTCAACCAGCGCATCACACGTCCCCGCTGCGATAGCACGCTGGACAATCTCTGCTAATCGCTCGTTGCTAAACTACAACACGATGCACTTTCATATCTCCTCCATAAACTGGCGGTGCTACATCGTTGCTCTGAAGACGTCCGGTGACCACCTTGGAATTGTCTCTCGTTTTCGTATCAACAGTCATTGTCCAGGCATTGCGCTGAATGTCTTATTGTGGATCTAGTTATGCGGTACACAAACGATGTTGCATTGGCTGGGTAACCTGGAGACGTTTTTCACCGCATGAGCTTCCCATCACCTGAGCTCCGCTATCCAATGGACGTTCTTGGCATGTTCAGTCGATCAGTTTATGGGTTAAGATGAATGCAAAGCGTAAATCAAAGGGTTCATGTCGTTGGCGTCGCATTGTACCGCAAGCACAAAAAAAGCCTGCTTCAAACAATTCCCTTGTGCCTTATAATACAACATCCAGTACGTGGGCGGTGTTATCGCTTTACTAAACTTGGTCTTGGGGTAAGACCTGGCGTACATTAAGAATAGAATCTCCGGCTGTATACACTGCCCCGCCGGTTCTTCCGACCGTAATTGATACTGCTGTTCAAGTTGATGGCAATTATGATGATTACAATGCTGTCGATGAAAACGATGAATGCAACTCGTATTTTTTTGCGATTTTGACTTTGTACGGCCGTGCACTAGTGAAGTGGTTGCGGTCGTCCATTTAATGCCAAAGAGATGTATTCCACACGCATTTCTATCGTACGAAGTGACAACGGCCATAAATAGCGAGTGACCATATTGAGCTTCGTTCAATCGTCAATTAGAATCAAATTAGTAAAAATGAAAGGAGAATAGGTACTCCCAGAAGAAAACCTAATCTTCTAAGAATTGTTGCAGTCAATAAAAATGTACGATAAGCACCAATAAAAAATAAAAAATGCATTCATTCTTTTGTAACTGGTGAAAGCTACTTCGATCTCTGTTCCGATCACTCACTAGAGGTACATGGTACTCGCCGCGGTGTTTGTACTTGCAGATTGGTTAATAAAATTAATGAAGATTGTCGTAGAACAAGAGTCCTGAGTATATTACAAGATAACCTATCATTCAAACGTTAGTACGTTATTCCGTCCTTAGGAAAATACTTCTGGATCAACGGTCTTCGGGTAAAACAGCGAAAAACAAAGCATTTGTAAAATGACCGCAAATGTGCTTTTTAGGCCGACAAGAAATAAACTAGCCTCGAAAATTACCAGCTTGTTTGTTTGATGAAGATGAAAATGACCGATTTAACCTCTATTGCTGTATCACTATCCCACTAACGACTCCTACATCAGACACAAGTGAACAGAGAGGATTTTTGATTCGACATCGACGAGAAAAAATCGGCTTTCTTCATCAAATAAATGCGTCATTACGCCAACGTGTCATAACAAAAATCTAAACCGAAAGTCACGCCATCACCAGCAAGCAAAACCCACTACCGTTCCTGTAGCAAACACGCATTTTGCGAGACCCCCATAATACTAACAATTATCAACTATTTTAATAAATATGGACTTGGTGATTTATTAATGTTGCGCATGGCTTTTTTTCCTTGGAAGTCGATGAGTTCCATGAGCTTGATTAACAACCTACTAAGTTACGATTGCACAGTTTTTTTAGTCCACATCATCTCCACTTTTCTAATTGAACAATTCCATTCGAGAGGGCAATTGCATATTGTAAGCAATGTGGAAATTCCAGTTGAGTGTATCCACCGCTGGATGGCCGGTTAGGTGAACATCGTCTGTGGCAAATGAAATGAACGACAAAAGAAAGCCTAATACGATGCACGGATAGAAAAAATATTCAACGTATTTTTTTGACACATTAATATTTTTCGTAACTTGTAGACACATAGAGACAATTCGAACGACAAATGAACTACCACTCGCCACACAGATACCCAAAAATCACGTTTGTTCCTAGGCAGGACATTTATTAATCCCACCAATTGCCGCGTGTATCCTGACGTGAATTAACTAAACATTACGAAGTGATCAGCGAAGCTTTTGCACCCATCGTCAAAAAACGGGAGCTCGAGCTTTTGCTACTGGTTGCGCAGATAGCGGGTGTTCCATTGTCTCACCAAGGAGATCAACTTCAGTCTGACGTGCATTTCCATATTACACCCACAAAGTGGATACTATGACAGATAGTTGCGACAAGTAGGATGCAAACTTTACACAAGATAAATCATAAATAAATGCACATACTAATATATCGATTTATATAGTTAAGAGAGACAATACAAGTGGCAACGGTAACCACAGAAAAAACATCATAGAGAACCCCTCCCTCCATGCCCATAACGGAGCGGTAACTGCCGGAGAAGGACTGGACAATATCGAACCGAGGCACGAGATAATCTAAAAGGTTGCTGTTATCCGCTATCCCGCACCTTCTACAGATGTATATTTCTAATTTTGCTTTCTCCCTCACCTTCGTGTTTTCCTTCCGTGGCAACATCATTCCGGGGCGCGGTTCTTCGAATTGAGCTATCATCCACGTCGGCACCAGTGCCATTGTCAGTGCTACCCGTTGTTGTCAGATCGAGCGAACGGATCAGACGAACGGAGAGCGACATGCCACTTGTTCATCTGAGCAGACCTTAACGAAGGGGCAGGATCTAAGGTGGATCAATCGGAGCGTTTCGTAGCCTAAATCTATACAACGGCGGGAACAAAGGCGCCCGTCATCGTCACTCTTCATTCCTTAATCACGTTCGTCCTTAATGCCAACAGACACGACAAATGCGAAGATTGAGCGATCCGATGTTCAGACAGCACTTCAGAGTATACAGACCGGCGCCTCTTGGCTTTTGTACATATGCGTATGTGATTTAGTGGTTTGACGCTCGTCCCCATATGGTTTTTCCTTTGTTTTAATGTTATCCAAATAATGTATAACGAGTTTGGAGAAAGAAAGTTTGTTGGAGAAAGATCGATTAGTATTTGGCTAGAAAGTTTATTTTCATCCAAACCAATCGCACATAAGGCCGGAAAAATCGGATCGAGCATAGTGTTGTGTTCAACGGGTTCCGTTGAAAAGGTATTACCGATACGTGGCGTTTATACTGAGCAGATTTCTAATGCTGAGTCAATTCTATAAATCCAATTAGTAGTATTGTCACTCAGTGTC
This sequence comes from Tropilaelaps mercedesae, assembly GCA_002081605.1. NCBI lineage: Eukaryota > Metazoa > Arthropoda > Arachnida > Mesostigmata > Laelapidae > Tropilaelaps > Tropilaelaps mercedesae. Next base: position 34,203 of record MNPL01014467.1, on the reverse strand, counting down.
AGTATATTCACAACGATGTGAAAATCGAAATTCCAAATACGATTATGTCTCGTTGCAGCATTTTACAATAAGAAGTCACACATACGCACAGGCGAATTCACACTTATGTCAATCCGTGTATAGCCGTTATTATTCGTCTGTTTGCATTCATTCGTCCAAATCTCCCTCTCCAATCATGAGGTGATGATGTTTATCTGACCACTTAGCAAGCCGAGTCTATTTTTAGTCGAATACATTTACTGCAGCGAAATGTCAATAAATGTCAACGACATCAGCTAAAGATGGATCCAACGAAGCTAATACGAAATAAACGGGACGTCTGTGCAGTGGCCTATAACGGCATCGAACTTCACACAAACGCAATCGTGTATGTGTGTGTTTATTTCCACGGCAGGCAACAACACCCCGCCTAATTTTAACGATATGTTACCAAGGGTCGTCGAAGACTCAGGTACTCAACTGCTGTTTACACCCTTTGCCAAGTTATAATAGTCTTTGGTGCCTTCGATGATAGTTCAACCCTGTAGACTTTGCCATCCGCCAGTAAATGTCGTTATAATAATTGATCTCTTGGTCACGTTGCCTATTCTGTGATTTACACTGTTGATATAATACGATTAATAAACATTATTAATAGTACATGGAGCTATTACCATATTTAAATTTATATACGTACAAATAATCATAAAGACAAAGATACTACTTACGTTCTCTAAGTCGAAACGAAAGGGGCCGCTTTAAATGATTTTGATTCGGAAGCGATCGACGAGAGTTTTTGTTCGTGTAGATACCGGCAGGTAGATGGATTGCAATATGACAATAATAGTGATAATTCCTGTCGATAACTTTACAATCTTATCACGAATTAATCATAGTTGCGGCACGCACTATTTAAACCGAACCATGATATAATATGGTAATCAAAATATTACATTTGTTAAAAAAAATATGTAAAGCCGAAGGTTCTTCTTGCTTAGGCTTTGGAGTACGGCGCTTCGAACTTCAAGTTTAAATGTTCACTTAAAAGACGAAATACGCACGCGAGAAATGCTACGATATACGTTCGAAACGGAATACTTTGCCTGTTCAGCTCCTGTGAGCTACAAGTCTGTATCTATTATTTGTGTGTACTGTTCTACCTTTCAAGCCAAATTCACAACGCGTGCACGTGACGCCGGTGGAAAATTTGGCAAAATAAAAAAGATATTCAGATATAAAGTAAATCGTTTGCAAAAATGTTTTTTTCCAATTTTTCTATCATATTTATGTAATATTGTCCAGTATGGAAGAAAAATGGTTAGCCGCTGAACCCTATTCAAGCCGATGCCGTGACTCCATTGAGTGTAGCTTATCTAGGCGTAGCGTAACTAGGAGAGAGGAGAATTTTCCTTACTTTCTTTATAGTTTACTTAGACACGCTAGTAATAGTCTCAGGCTTGAATATAAGCCTGAGACTGAAGCTAAGGTCGGATGAAATATAGATCGAGTTTGTTGAGACTTATGTGTATGCAAGATACCGTAATCGATCCCAGTCCAACTTAGTAACTGTATGTAATTGTCATGAACATTTATGAATTATGCAACTTGTAACTGTAAACCAATAATAAGCAAACGGAAAAGAGTTGGGTGAAAGTTGTTTCGAAAAATAAATGTCATAAAATAAATGTCAGAAAAATAAGTGTCAAACACGTCTATGATTCGAATCTCTATCTCGACTTCTGTAAACAGCGGAATAAGCTACTGTTGGGCATAGAATGACGCACCGTAGCTTTGAGGAACGATATCCCATCGGTTAAACAGTTAGCCACACCCAGTCAAACCGTGCTTTAATTTTGCAAAATTAATAAAGACTAGTAACTAATTATACTTCTATTAGCCTTATTATACTGTAATATCCAATAATTATTGATATTTCAATTTACTTAAGTAAAAATGTGGGCTGGCGTATCTTCAAAGATCTAGGTAGATGAAGCAGTCTGCCCCGCCTGCGACAACAACTTGAATAGTAAAAGTGCTTTCATAGGTCACTCGAATGCAGTGAAAAACTTAGCATACTGACGACCCTTATACAGTCATTTACTAAATTGTCACCTTTTGGTATGTTGCATACTACTCTTACGACTTTCCATTTTATAAATAGAGCATCACAAATCTTGGTTTTGAAGATTTTGCATAATTTAATCGGACATTTTAATCGGAAAATTTAAAGGACATTTATCTTTCAGGAAGAAGATAGCCAACCGATTTGCTTTCAGTATTTTCCTGCTATATCTCTCCATGTTTGGTTGGCACTCATGGAGGCAAGCAAATTAATTGATGTTATAAATTACCATTACTTGATGAAAAATACAGTCAGCAAATATCACGGTTTATAGATACCTTTGCAACTTTACAATATTTCAATTTCTGAGCTGTGAGAACGCACTCGATTGTATTATATCATATTCAAGTTAGTTCAATATTTTATACGCGCCGCGCTGAAGGAGAAATTTCTCAAGAATCGTTTTGCTAGTCAGCTACAAACATTAAAATTGCAGGTTATTTTATATTTTAAACGGATCACCATATTTCACTGAATTATGTGCTAAATTCGAAATTTCTATTTCAGCTGATAAACATTTCTCCTCCTAAACGACTGCCTAATAATTGGAGGGAGAATCATACAATTTCGATAATTTAGTAAAAACTGATTTTGAAATTTTTAAACTAAAGACATTGCTGCTCTTAAATGTGTCACTAAAATGCGGAGAAACTCCTATTCGCTTTTTTTACTACTGCAACTGTGGGTGACCAGTCAAATTGGTTGTTCTTTAAAAGTTTCCTTTTCACAAGTATTTTTAATTAAAAAACACATACTCTATACAGGAATGTCAAGAAATACATCTGATTAGATCAGGGCTGTATCGAATTTCTGCTTTAATTATAGATACAGGTAGACAGGATACACAGCTTGTTACAGTCAATATATATATATATATATATATATATATTTATCACAGCTCTGCTATAATAAATTGTAGCTTCCGTTTCAGCCCGGTTAAGACATCAAATTCATCAGTATTTTAGCAGCAAATTGCATCAACTCAGATTAGCCTTTCTGTTTTCTTCATTTGAGCATGTCTGCGTGCACTTCGCAGAAATTCGGCTTCTACTAATTGACCCTAAAACGGATGAAGCTATGACTAGCCGCCTAAAAAAATTTGTCTCCGCCTTGCACTTGCCTGTCTGCTTGTTCGTATCGTTTGCTTCAGTCCAGTTAGCAATCGCTTATAAAAGCAGGCGGCACGCACACAAAAGTTTGGTGTGCCTGCCGGGGCTTTAATAGGCCTAAATGTCGCGATTCCCGGGCGATTCGGGCTCGCTCGGTCAGAGCTTCAGAGAAAGATCTACAATTTCACCAGTCCAACTCATTCCCGCCGATCCACACCACCTTCAGGGTCAAAAGGGTAAGAAAGGGGCAAGTCGGTGGTGGCAACAACGAAACCAATATTGATACGAGCTTCGGTTATTCGTGCAGCAATTCGACCTGCAACTGCCATCACACTACTTTTACCAATAGAACTGACACTAGCAGTACAGCTAATATAACTGTTACTTAGCTCACCAATACCCCACCGCTACTTAGCCCCTCCGCCCCTCTTTTTCGAGAGGGCAAACAGGGACAACACAAAACGACGTTTTACCGTCGGAGCGAGTAGATGGTGATTGTCCAGGCCGAAACCGCAAAATACAAGACAACCGATAACAGACCAGTACAAAATGAGTGGACGCAGTAACAGGCTCTGCGTTACGTCGAAAAACACCGAATACCAAAGAAACACTTAGACAAATGACACCACGGGCTTCCCTCAGAACGCAAACCAGATCCAACGTAAAAAATGATACCCGCTACGCAGCGATGATTGGGGAACACAAAAGGTACACGCTCGGCACGTTTCGTAAGTCATGACTTAACCAAACACATACCCTCTTAGTGATTGTGATTAGCTTTGATATTGCTTAGCTTACCTCTCTCTCTCTCTCTCTCCCCTTCAGACTGTATTATGGAGATGTTATTCAAGATTTTAAACATGCAAATAATAAAGAAAAGCTTTAATCAGGTTTGTCAAGGCACTTTTATTATAGGACCAGGCGCTTTTGGAAAACGGATGAAACGATATATTTAGTTGGCTAGATTACACTCCGAATTCTAAAAAGTACGAAATCAGAACAACAACAGCCATAATAATAATAATTATACGTAGGCATCAGGCGCGTAGGCTCTTCTTCACGGCCGGTTGCACATTCCTGATCTAAAAGATGATCCTGAAATAGCTCAGAGGCTCTCATATAAACCCAAACATAGTTAACCAAAGTACAAACCAATGGGTAACTAAAGCTGAACTGCGCTCAAATTTGCGGCCAAGTAATGTATTCAATCTGCTCATGAATAGAGGGATTTTCCTGCTGACTGACGATTTGAAGTTCTCCAATGATGCTACGTTGCACGCAGGCCGAGAAGCTACCAACAGGAGCAAATCTTAGCGGACAATCCGTTGAAAATAAATCATTAACGGCATTCTTTGCTTTTTCAGTACTAAGTAACCTGTGCTATAATAGAAAATGAATGGATTAAGAGAAAACAACAGCCTTTTTGAATCTGCGGGGCTAAGCACAATAATGACTACCAATGGAATGACTGCTGTATTTTAATCAACTGTATTAATATTTATTATATTCACGGCAAAATGAATTCGTACCTCCGTACCTCCTACATGCCTCTCCTAAGCACCCACGAAAAAATTTTTCGTTATTCATGCGGTCGAATCATATATGCAGGATTGCGAAAGAATACGCAACATTGAACTAATTCTTTGTACAAATTGATCGCTGATGAACGAGGATGACTGTTATGAGCCTGCCATGCTGTCGAATTAAACTCGACAAGATTAGCTTTACAAATACCAAACAGGAAAATATACTCCTAGTAATGAGCTCACGTTCGACGGAATTTAGGTATCTTGTGTTATTATTTTTACTGAATATGAAGAATTTCTTGTTACGTTAGTTTGCCCCAGTGATGGCGAATAAATTGATTTTGGTTAGGGGTTGTTTGAATAAAACTGTTCCTTTTTCAATTGTTATTTTGAGCGTCACACAACGACTAGTTATACTTCAGCGTTCTGCTCATCTTTACTTTCATAACTAAATCTCTCTGACCTTTCAACTTTAGTTCAATCCAGCAATAAACTGAAGAGGGGTCAGAATACGGCGCAAAGGAAATTTGAAACTCTAAAATTGTGAAGGTTTGAAATAAAAAGCTTATCTGCTCCAAAAATAGATAGAACCCCAAGCTATTTTAATCAGAATTGGTTGGCCTTGTTCATTACTAATTTCTAAAACGTAGTTATACAATCTGGGGTATATTATGCAATGGAAAGCCAACAGCATCCTTAAAAAATTCTATAATATTAGCAATGAGAGTATAGACCGGTAAAGCGGTATCATGAATACCAAGCGATTTTTTGATAGTGTGTTTCCGATAAAATAAATAGTTGCATCCCATACGTTTTACCATTGTTCGGAAGGGCCTGATCTTCTCTTTCCGTATCATATCGTTTTTACTCTGTTCTTGTGAAGTGCATGTCGACCTCTCTTTATGTTGCTTCTGCGTGTTTATTTCATATTCACTAAATAGGACACTTTTCTGATGACCACTTCACATTCTGGATTTTTGTGGTCTTTATTTTACGAAGTTGTGGAGTATATTCTAATCAAACGATTTTTAGGAAAAGCTAATTTCAAACTTAGCTCATCCACGAAACAGACGATTCCTTTACTGCGCCTCTCTATAAGATGCGGAATCGTCACTCGGTTTTGCTACAAATCATTGGCTCATCTAGTTACGGACGTATTTCGGAAAGCGGACTAAATTCACCATACACCGAGGAAATCTTAAGTCTGCCATATTATCAGTCTTCAATTGTACGAAATCTAAAAGCCACACAGAGCAAGAATTTCTCGAGCCACGGGCGTTTATGCAAACAAAAACTTAGAATCTCACTTCGTGCGTAGCCGTGGATTTCTACGTTTATGAAGGCATTTCGCTGCGGTTCTAGGAGCTAGCTTGCATAACTGGCTGAATATGTGGTCCCCCCGCTTGCAACTTTTTGGCGGAAGTTAATGTTTTCTGAGCACACCACGAACATAGCAACCTTTAAGCCATTGCACTTCGTTATGCGTAATCAATATTAAGGGAACTGGCTGTGAAGCACCATCCGAGCGATGGCGTCTGACCACATCGCCGAACTGCCATGATCCTCAGTCTGTGATCGTTTGAATTGCCAACAATATAAAGCTTTTCTTACGACGCAGCAACAGAGAAAGATGTCATTATCTGTCTCTTGATTCGATGTATGCCAGCGGCTATACAGTTGTATGTGTAACGAGGTGAACTGGCTTCTTATTTTCTCCGTTCTTCTTTTTTTTCTATTTAGGCAGCTTTCGTTCTTCATTGATCCGTCGTATACACAGGCGAGGCATTCGCATTACGTCTTCTCCCTGTGCGGAACTATTAATATTCACGCTACTCACATGACAACTGGGGACACTCGCCCCGTAATACTAATAATAGGTGGTTCCCTGGTGACCATCAGTTACGCACTAATCAATGGCAGACGCCACATTATGCCTGAACCCCAGGCCGCAGGAAGCCCCGCAGACAACACCGAAGTCCCGCTAACTCCGCGGAGCCGAAGAGCCAATAGAGACTCCTCATCGACCCTGGTTGAAATCCAAGGTTAATAATAACCGCAGATCTCGCATGGGCCAAGGGTAGGCTGGCCAGCCTTCAGAGCTGACTACCGGGATACCTTACACCTTGCCGTACCGCCTGCTGCGGACGAGTTGCTTTTGGAGGAGTCCAGGGTGACCGACTGCTTGATGACGCAGAGATCGGAATACGTACCCTCCAGTGCCCAACGACTCTACCTCGTATGCTTCATTGACGAGTGGCACTTGGAGACAACGCCAAATTAGCGGACAGTCTTTTACTCCTATAATACTTCAGGTGGTCTTTCTTGCGTTGTAAAGCCTTCAGTTTTCAATGTCTTAGCCTTTACACCGCGATCTGCACAAGTATCTCGTCTGGTTACGCTGCTTTATTCCTTAAGCCGTGTCAGAGCAATAAAGGTTGCTTGTAGGTTTCCGAAATTAGCGTTAATAGTACGGCATGGTGGTTGCTTCATTCTTCAAACCTAAAGCTTTCACGTCCCTCGTTAACCTGTCAAAGAAGCTGCGATGTCGTCCTATTAATACAAATCTGACTAGACTAGTAGAGAACCGATTCGCAGGTTAACAACTGCCAACGTTTACTAGACATATTTGTATTTACGGTAATAAATAAACGATTTTACGCGGCAAATAAAAAAGAGGCTTGCCACTATATAAGGCATAAAAGCATTAATGTTGAATTTATTTAAACAGTATATGTATTCATATCGTGACTCTTACTAGCAACGTGAACTAGGCTATATTCCTTGAAGCTAATATAATTATTCAATAATTAATTGTTTGTCTTATATTATGCTGTAGTAATTTTGTAGTAGGTGCCGGTAATTAAATTAAAAAAACTAAATTACCTTTAAATGAGTATTACATGTTTTTTATTAAATCACACCTAAAACTCCAACATGAACCGGCTTACCAGCTACGCAATTGTCATTCCAAACCCTCACTTTGTTCTGTCTATCTGAAATACGAGTCCGATAAGCGACCTTCAGACTATTCAGGCTACACTACTTACCAAACAATATTCTTGATCTGCCATTGTCTAAAACAATAACGTTTACCTTGGTGCTACCATTATTCAAAGGATTCGAAGCATCTTTACAATTGCTCAGAAATTGGAATAGAATGTCCAACGAAATCGGACCCGTTTTTTAACGCGCGGTTATAATTCGATATCCTTCCTATACCCGCTCTTATTTTGTTTCTTCGGCCCTCTTCATTTGACGGACGCAACCACGCCTTGAGCTGAGCCTTCGTTCCCTGCCGTTGCTACTGCTGTATTAACCAGGTTTTCATTTTCTTAAACAGCCCACGTCGGTGCATTCTATCTGTCTGTGTATTTTCCTTCAGTTGTATACATTGAATACGCCTCTTTGTCCTTTTGTTACCTGCACCCAATTAGTCAACCTCACTGATGCTATGGATACGCGCTTTTTTTACACAAATAAGATTGTTTCAAGTTGCCATTTAACGTTTCAAAGAGAAGCTCTCGTCAACAATACTGGCTTCCAGCACACACGGAGGCAAATATGCTGTTCGACAGCATCACCATGAACAACAGCAACAACCGCCACAGCAATATCAACAACAACAGCATAATATGATAAGTTGGACTATCAACATTTACTTGTGCTTTTCTGCTGTACTGATACCAACATCGATCTACACTAGTTAGACCGATGAGCAAAAAGCTGCACACGCACGTGAACCACAAATTATTCGCCTGCGCATCTTAGATAACGAGATACCCCGGACTGCTACCATCTATGTGAAGACTGTGAGCCAATGGGCAGGCACTGGTAATAACGATGTCTGGTGTCGTCACAGACCTCGTATAGCGACCCTGTCAGTTGGATTGGGTCTTTTTCGCTGCAGTCGTCCATAGGTCGCTGCGGTTGCGGTGGCGGCCGTGGAGACATTTCGTGTCAAAAAACAGCAGCTTCTTCTTTCTTCGCTGCCTTCTTTAGTATTCTGACGCAATATGTTCCATAGACTGGCCGCCAGGGTGTAGTCTCGCTAATTTGCTCGAGCACAGAGACATGCACACATAAAAAAGAAGGCAAGATGCACGGCGTGCTATAGATTCTTGTGCTATAGACCCACCGTAGCCACAACGTGTTCCTCGTATCTAATGTCCCTTCTACCTATAGCATGGCATTCTTGTCTGTTATTGTTATGACGGCTGCCTGTGTATGTGTGTGTTTGTGTGTACTGTGTGTTGTTGCGCAGTACTTGGCATCGGCTTTGCCCCTGACATGTTGTTTCGCGGGTGCGAGTGAATTTACTGGTGTTATTGTTGTATGTACCATATATACGACATCAGAGCTGAACCGCGGGGTCTGACTGGTCAGTCACTGTTGGACAGCTAACCAGCCAACGAACGGGTTAGTTGGCAGAGCAGCGATTTTATAGCCAGTACTCATCGCATCGGTTTTCCCAGGTGGTTATTATGGCTCTGGTCACCCGAAAGCCAAGGTCAATTCTTCGTCATCCTCTTATATTCCATGCCTGCTTACGCCCTTCTTACATCCCCCCGCTTTCCCACTTCCCACAATTCCTCCCTATAGAAGAGACGTCGTCGATAAAAAAAGAAGGAGCCAAGTTCACTAATGATTTGCAGGAGATAGCATCTACTCTCGTAATAATATATTATTTGATAGGCAACAAATACACGGGAGGCTTCATTCCAATATTGTTCAAGCAACAGCACACAGCGCACTGGCTGTTGGTACAAAACCATTAAAAATACTATGTTACTACTAAAAATACTATAAACTACTGTAGCATTGCCATTGAGAGGCAAAGGCATGTCCGGCGTAAAACGCGACTCTTCTTTGGTATAGAGCGATTATCCCCGCTGACGAGTATAACGAGGCGAATACACTCATTAGTGTATCAACAATTTGCTCACGGGTCATGTCAGTAGTTCACGTGTTTCGGAGGCCGGCCGGGCGAACGGTACAGGCCACACATGTTGAACGGTGGTTGTTGGTAATATGTGTAATGACTACATTGCACTGCATTCCTATAGAGATGGCCTCGCTCTAATGGGCCGGCCAGTGCCACGCTGCGCCAACGTGCTTACAGCGACAAGGCAGCAGCAGAACCAACAGTATTAAAATACAGTAGATGTTATTTGGCAGAGATTTTGACTTCGACTGACGGTTTCGATGTGTTTGAACAAAAGACTGATTACGGTTGTCCTAATGCAGAAACGTGGCGGTGCCTGGCGTAAAAATGCATAACAAGTGTTCTTTAATAAAGAAGTAAGTGTGGAATGGAGTGGAGTGCAACAATTAGCCCGTTAAAGCATATTTTGTTCAATGGCTCTGAAACAAAGAAAAAAATTGGCCTTAACGTATCGGATGCAATACTATGAAGGTAGTGCGATATGTCTAGAATGAATGCTTGGATAGAAAAATATACAATAAAATATAGTACAGCTGAGTTTTAATGAATCACACCACGAAAGAGGAATCTTGTCAATGCGTCTGTTATAGGCCCGTATATACGTAACTCCTTTAATAAAGCCCAATGGCCACAATAACCTCTAAGTGTAAATCAGAACGAGTTCGCAATAGGAAAGTATATTAAACCTTACTTGTCTGCTATGTGAACAAAAAGGTCATCTCACTTTTCGTAGCTACCTAATTTATATTCTTTTTGAATTAGAGTATATAAGTAAGCGCGTTTATTCCGAGTATTGAAGTCAATAGTGCTCACAATGCAGCGAATAATCTCTGTCGAGAAAGCAAACTCGATTATACAAATCATCGATGTTCTGCTTCCGGAGAATAATCAACATCGTAGTTTTCCAGAAAGGCCTAATAATTAAATAAAATGTAATTAATCCAACGACAAGCAAATGAAGCTGTTGCAAGGAGTCGTAAATTTAACCTTGATTCTTTTTTTGATTCTTTAAAAATATCCAGTATAAAATGAAAATTGCTACCGTAGGTGTCCTTCGTGATTCTTTTTGTTATATAAGGAACCCTTCACATCCCTTTATGCAACAACAATGTATTTTTTAACAACTACTTACGCAATCGGCCTGTATGTTTAGTAGTGGGTCGTGTGATTCTCTATGAGATACGATAGAGAACCTGATTCGTTTATCCAAGTAAATTTCAGTTCGTTACTAGCAGATTCATGACACGCTTCCACTGTCCGGGTGTGCCTACTGGCATGAAACGTCGATATCACAGTTACTAAAAATGGTGCCAAACATGATTGAAAGAGCGAGAATATACAAATGAAAAAGCGAAAGAGCGAACAAACGAAAAGAGCGAATACTAAAGCACCTATGGAACTTTATGATACGCTTACCATTGGCAGTGCGCTTGCAATATCTATAACTAAATAGAAGGCAAATATCGTTATTTACTGCCTGTTTAATTTTTACCATATATGTCACCAATGTGCTGGCTACTAGTGGTCTTAACGGCCACAAAAACGTCCTTTTTCTGGTACCGCTATCCTCTGCCGATGAACACAGGGGCGCATATCGACAAAAAGTTAGCCCTACGCTGACGCATTTCGGCCGTCCTCAGTCGGAGACTCTCACCTTCTTTGCATCTCGAAGTGGCAATCTTTGGTTGGATGTCACTCAACCCACCTATGTTATCAACCAGCCAACGACGGCACAATAGAACCAGTCGTATCGGCAAATCTATTTTTTATGGGTTTTACTGCACTTGCAAAAAAATCTATAGTATGGCCAAAAGCATATCGGCGCACACGTTCTATCAGTCACAAGCCATTTATACACCCCCACCCTTGTTCGGTCGCCGTTGCTTATTAGTTGATGATAAGAACAATAATAAAGATGATGCAGAGGAACGGACAGACGGTGTTAGCTGTCAAGTGAGCTTGGCGGAACAGAAGATGAATCCGGTAGAAAGATTACTGTCAGTTACTGTTCACCAAACGCAGTGGCTGTACGAGCGAGTATCACCATTGGGACGTCATGGTTTGCAGTTTTCGTAAGAAGTCACCGTCGCGAAATAATGCCTTCTTCCACAGCTCTGTGAACGACGCTGCTGATTTAGCCACCGAAACAGATATGACATTTGGGGGTGAGGACGTTGTCATATGGTGGATATAATGATGGGTCATCAAACCGGAGTCCGAGGTCAACTCAGTTTCGAACGACCAATCGAATATGCACACGTTGCCATAGTATAAGAAAAAAGGAGGTTCATAGTTTGCACTCGTTTCCCGAGCGTGGGAGAAATGTCACACAAGAGGTAGGGACGAGCGTTAAGAAACTGAACATGAAAACAGCAGGTATCGGAGTAGACCCGACAATGCGCGTGAAATCAAGAGCGAAATGACTCCTACGATATCAACTTAGCCGAAACTTGCGCCATATCATTTCAAGGGGATGCTCCAATTTGGAACGTCGAATAGGACAGGGACTGCAATAGCTTAGCCTCACAGGATAGCCTTAAGATGATCACGACCCATTAAATAAGATCAAACGAGATCACTCCTAGAAAAGACTGGGCTGGAGTACATGGGAGGATTCCCAACAAGTGGAATAGCGTGATATCACGGTTGATAATACAAGAACGAGAAACAGAACTCTAAATACTAGCTAATACGGATCTACATGCGAATAATCTTACCTTTAAATTTAACTTCTAGTATTATTACCATTATAATACTAACTTCTGTTGCTATATAATATAAATATTAGACCATGTCATTTTTTCTCTCTCTTTTTTAATCAAGATCTTGTTGCACCACCACATCGGCAAGCCGAGTTGATTTTTGAATGTCGGAACCATTCCTCCACGTTTGGGATTTTTAGTTCTTTGTACATAGCCAACTGCTTGTCAAATTACCCAGTCTATAGTAACACCTTTTACATTTGAATATGGGCATTTCTTATTTTATTACTATTATTACTTGTACATTATGATATTTGTTTCACGGCACTGTCCTTCAGAGCCCATACCATTCAAATTGAACAATCTTTGTATTGGCTTGACCCTTTTGATGAGGGTGCCCCCGGTTCATTATTATTATGCAGATTATCCATCAATATAGATCAAATGAGCGGTGCCACGGCTTGCACATACTATCATGACCGCTACATCCACTGGAGCTCACTTAAGTAAATCAAACCAAAATATAAACGAAAAACAAACAAGCTCTTATATGTACGATTGATGGCAGGCTATTACAATATGCAGCATTTTGAGTGTATGAATATTTCGCTCCGCTAGTGAGATCTCTATTTGTTGTGTCTGCCGCAAGGGTCACACCACAGGGTTTTTTCCCGTTTTTGAATGGCTGACGGTTTTCCGCCGGTAGAATGGCGCTATGTCATCACTGCTAACATTTCCTCTAGCTTTATGGTTCTAAAAATAATAGCTGTCGGCGTACGATACGTTCACTGGATGTGTTTTTTGCCTTTGCTGAATGAGAAATTTGTTGGTCTGCGCTGCCTTTCTCTGAATCTACCGTGTTTGCTTCAACGCGAGGGCCTGGCAACCCACCTTGCGAGCAAGTCCCTCAGCTAATTAGGGGCAAAGGATGGTAATACTAGCTGATACAATTGGTGGCAGATCAGCTTTTGTGTGGCGACCAACGGTAAAAAGAGAGAGAGCATGGTCATAATAACAATAATGGGCAACGTAGAATACATAATACACGAACAACCGGCCTGCCAAGTCGCTTCTGCTGCTAACAATCATAATAAGAATAATATTATTAACAATACTAGTAATAATCACAAGAATAGAGTGTGCGTCACAATGCCTGTAGTCCCGCACACACTAATATATACATACATAACGATCAGAAATTTCAACAGTTTTGCTCGTGGCGTTTCCATCGTTTTCGCAAAGCAAAGCGCTGTGCGTTTGCTATTGCTTCTGTTTGCGAGTGCATCGACAACGCGTCAAACCATCCACTTATATTCCGACAGGCACACAAACAGATGAACAAATTCCTTACTGCACTAGGCTGCGCAGTGTGTATGTGTGATGCGTCTTAAGGAAGAGTTGTCCTGTGACTATTACCTCGCCTTGGTTGGCTCATTGCACGATTATACATTGGGCCAACATTGGCAGTCTTCCTCGCCGTTTCTGCTGACGCTGCCAACCATTAAACGTCTACGGTGTGCGGCAAGCGGAGCAGGTATCAGCACTTTGGGGCACACGGCTCGCCCTGGGTGAAGGTCTCCATTTCTGCTGGAGGGACTGTAAAGAGCAGACCGGTATAGAATATAGCGCTCATCTCATGACGAGGCACTTACCCCAGTAACTGTGTAAGGTTTGCTGAAAGGCGCACTTGTAAGCGGTCGTCTTAGCTGTAACAGCTCAAAGCAATAAAGAGAAACGAGGCAGTAATGATATGGATGATGATCGGGACAAATTTTGAAAGCGATGAGTGTATTTATAGAAATATAGAGTTGCTTCATTGCCATCCAGTCGCATCGACACAGCTGGACCAATGCACGGCTTCCGGTGTGACCGTGTTCGACCTTGCCCTTTTGGCAACGCGGTTTATTTCACCGGTGAATGCCGAAGATGAACAAAGCCACCCCAATCGGACCAGCCTGCTACACTGCGGGCTCCCATACAGCTGAACCGGCCTCAGCTGGCAAACAACAACAGCCCATTTGGACGAATCCTCTTCAGATTGCACTGATAGTAGATCGCGAATGTCGACTATTTCCCATACGCACTGTCTGCGCGTGCGATATAACAGGTTTTGTAACGACCAGCACCTCTCCTACGAGGTGCAACGAGGTTGATCATCCTGGTATTCTGGTTGACCGTGACGCTTTTTAGCGATATAGGTTGAAAGAACAAGAGAAGTAGGTAAAACCATGAAGTCGGTGGCATGCACAACAACCTCATCACAGTCTCCTCCCCATGACCTCCTATCTGGTGGGTTATAGTTAAGTTCACTCCAACTGCGTCATCTTTCCCTGAATCGCACCATTTTAACTTGCCCCTAGTTGAGCATCGTCGTTGCCGGCCTGCTGGTAAATTGGCTTCAACATCGGACCGAAGTGATTGGACGCCTTCGCGTGTTGTTCGTCTGGCAGTGCCGAATGGTTAAACATCACACGCAAAACGCGCGGTGGCCGAGATACCTCTGTCAGCCGGTAGCTTTCTGACAGAGGTGGAACACTACCACGAGCAGTAATCCGGAGCAGTGACCGGTGCCATGTTATAGTTGATGGCAGAAGGACGGTCTTGAATTTATTCAATTTTTCTGCTCTTGTGAAGTTGCCGATTGACAGATACTAACTGAGGTATCGAGAGAGTGGCGATCCAGTTGATGCGACCAGACGCCTACTTGTCCGATAGTAAATGACCTAGTGGATACAACTGGCGCTGGTAAATATATAAATGGTCATAGTGGGAATTGCAACCACTGAAAATATATAACCATAGCTTATACATTGAGCTTATCAGAAAAATATTTGTCCTATGACCTCATACTGCTCTATGCAATACAAACGATTGCACAACTGCCGCTCATATTATAATTCTAACAGAACATATGCTGCGATTACTCCTCAATTAGTGGTACGAATTATAATGATATTTTTAATGCTATTAGCGTACCGAATTGTGGTCTTCAGATCGGTGTTGGGTTGGTATTGTTTGTTGCTCTGTTCCTTCTTCGCCTTGGTTGAAATAATTTAAATTCGCCGTTTTGCGCTTACAAACCTTTTTTTAAACTTACCATTTTGTCTAGACTTATGATGCTTATCATGTTATGGACTGATTTAATAGTCTGATGATGACGTTTTCTTATGAATCACGATAATGACGCCGGTAATGAGTACTTATTAACGACATCTATGTTCCGTGTTTAAAACGAGCGCTCATAATTCAGCGAAGTAACAGCACAGACATACATTAGAAACATACTCTAATGGCTATCACTAAACAATAGAGAGTTCTGCCGATTACCCGGCATAGGCATTGAACGTCCGGGAAGGTCAACGCTTCAGAAAATGTTTCTTGTAAAAAAATGAGCTGAATAGTTGCGTATGCTTGGCACGTTCTGTTACTAGCAGCATCACTTGCCAGCAGCATGGAGTGAGCCTGGTCAAATATTTCACCGATAATTAAAATAAAAGGAGCCTAAAGGAGAAGGGTCGCATAATTCTTCATCTAGTCTATATTTTCATAATTTTAAATAGGTTTCTACATACTACGACAATTTACTATTCATATACTGTGTTATTACAGAATGGCCAGGTTCGGTGATTAAGGGTAGGCAATATAAGATTCATCATACACTTCTCAAGTAACATGAACTAGTATTGATATCTGAAGCCATAACCATATCTTCGGAATGATCTTCAATAGCTATTGCCGTAGAACAACGTTTTCTTCAACATAAAATGCTTGTCCGCGTTTCTAAATAAACCTGCATTGCTTGAAACGTAGTCACTCTGTGGATACTGTAACTGCCTACAAAGTTGCCTATGAATGTCCAGATCCATGCTGCATACAAACCTATTTATAATTAAACATCTGTGTTGTCTACAACATCTACAGCGCGTGCGCCGCATATTGGAAAATGGCGAAATTAACAACTTAGTCACTTAAAGAACTTACGATAAAGAGATGCTGGCTATGGCATCTATTTTGAGTATCATCTTCATACATATAAGAACCAATTACGAAGCCTGCGTTTCAAGTCCATCAATTTCAGTCCAGCTCTGTTTAATGTTTATTCGTCTTGACTTTCTTGGCAGCGGTCGGCCATCAATTGACCTACACGTGAGCCATCTCCGTGGAGTATTTGCTGCGCACGCCGAAATAGGTGTACATGGTTGAATAATTGCGTTCCTATAAGAGCTTGGCGGTCGAATCTTGAAACTCGAGGAAGATAGAGGTGGATGGTCACTTTTGTAAGATTTGGTACAAGCCAATTTGAGCAATGTTTCGGTGTGATCAAAATTCTGGTGAAGATCATCGGCATAAGCTGGCCCCTCCCTTTCGATTGTTCGACAATTCAAAATCCCGTCCTACTTCTTAGAAGATGGAGGGCTGATAACTTTGGTGACATAGTCGATGTACTTGTAGTGTCTAATATTTATAGATATATGTTTGAGAATATGATCATCACCATACTTGGTCATAGATTCCATGGGCGTTGTGATGTTATATAGTCGTAACAATATAGATAATAATAATAGCCTGACTATGAATGAACCAAGACAGAGCTACAAGTGGTATTATTATCAGCAGCGTGCAGTTATCGTGTACACGGTCACCAACAGGCATTTCAACCACCGAGATCACGTAATGATAATTATTATCCTTACTATTATTATCAATGGAACTGTTCGCAACTCTTACTCCATTGCTCTCCTACCGCACTGCAATATTTCCCATAGTTACCTAAAGATGCTGTACATTTGTCCAGAATAGAGAAGGCGAAGATCACCCAGAAGATCACCACCACAACCTACATCCCGTAGTTATCGTCTTTACGTAGGTCTTCACTTAGTTCTTTCGTGGTCTGATCGATTCCCTTCCACCCACTGCTCGCCATTTTCTTCTCGATGTAGTCAACCATCCACAGCTAGCACAAAGCTGCGGCAGCTCTCCGATGATTGAGAGATGAAGGAATCAGTGAACACCTGTATTAGTGACTGTATCGCTTTGCTGTTGAATCCGCCGATGAAATACAACGCCAACGCCTAGGTAAATCCATGAAGGAACACATCATCTTTAAAACCGATCCGCTTATACCTGCCGACAGCGGGTAACGCTTGATTGTACTGTCACTCGAAAGAAAATAGAAAACGTAGAAAAACACCATAATTGCCGTAAAAACGGTTATGACATGAACGTAAAATGTCGATTCGGGATGAAGCTCTATACGTTAGAGGCACCATTTCCTCGCATGTTATGGCTACACTAGAGAATGCGCTGGTTGTTTGGCCATGTGTTGAGCACTGTATGTTTTCATGCGCCGTCACTCATAGCACGACGCGTATATTCACCGCGTGGCCTATATTCACCACTGTCAAATTACAACGTAAGGATAAGTTATAAAAATAACAGCAAATGAACAATGAAATCTGAAGGCTCTCTCTGATACCTGTATGAAATTAGACATAAGCTGTTTATGAGCGTTATTGGGGCGCAGGAAAACATCTAACCTTAGGAAGAGAAAATCCTGCTTCAACAGGTTAAATTTTTTGCCTTCTTAAAGAAAAACAGTTGACGTAAAGACATCATCTGATAGCGTGATTAGTTAGTAAGAAGAGTTTCGAAGGCCAGCTTAAGATTTGACAATGGCAGCCGCTTAACAAATTAATTTGACCTTGTATGTCCCCAGTGTTTCAATTACTCTATAAACTATTGTGAACTCATCTTACGTTTATTAATTATATGCTTTGCTCATGCAATTGAATACGGCAAACAAACCTGGGGTACGAATTTCACGAATCAACAGTGGACGATCAACCCATACCCAACCATAAAACAAATGTGTAAATATACAAGTTCTGCAGCGAGCACTGCAGACTCCAAAGAGAACGCGCCATGGTAGCTTCTCGGCTAGGCTCAATAGGACAGACAAGTCGACGATGCCTGGTACGTTCAATTCGCTTAGACGTCAAGGCGCCTCTCTTAGCCGTCTCTCTCCGCGCCTCTCACCGTCTTTCGTTCGTCGTACGAACGGCAACGTCACTTGCCGGTCCTAATATTGTACTGATAAACCTCAAATTGATACAAAAGAATTTCTTGGATTGCATTACGTTAATAATATCAGCGTATGACGAAGTTTCATATCCCAGCGTGACCCTCATTCAACGTCGGAATTCCCCTGGCAATCAAATGTGTTTGAGTAATGCTGACTGTCAAGATATTTTTAATACAACGAAAATAACAGATTGGCCCGTTAGTTAAGTATGCATATTCGACGTTAGGTTCATAGGCACCGGAAAGGCGAATCTTGTGTTTTGCACAAATTGTAATCCGAAAATTTTCCAAAAGTTGATTGCGAAGCTGTATCACCTCCCATTTTTTTCTTTTTGCTCAAAAATTATATTCACTTAATTGCTGTGTTTGCCTCACAAACTTGAGGAATAACAAAATATTGATAAGCGCGCATAGGATCAATTATGATGATTGTTCTTTAGACAGCGCGGTCGATGTATCTAGGGCATTGCGTTCTCAAACATGGATCGTACAAATTTTTCTCGTAACGCAAGTCAGCAGATGAACTTTTCTCCATATCGACGAGTGGTGGAATCAATTCATGTCAATGTAGTTTTATTCATAACAATAATAATAATAATAATAGTAATAATAATAATGGTAGCACATTGCATTGTAGGTGAAAATGATCATTCACTACCAACTGTCATATTAACAAATGTTGTCGATTCGCACACATCCGTTGTTGCCGCTACGGTCAGTGCGATTTACTAAAGCTATGTAACATAATGGTTGATGAACCGACAGATATTCTCAGTAAACCGGAGCATGCTGTATCTACAAAAAAATATATGTTTAGTTTTTCACAACACGTAACATATACTGCTACCTTGCGCTTCCATTTTACGCAACCATGTTTTTGATCTTATTCAGTGGCTACCTCTGTTAACAGACTTGTGGCAAATGCAGTGAAATTCCAGTGATGTAGCGAGCGTGGCAGCGACGCATACGGAATAGTCAAAAATTTTTAATCTTTAACCTCCAGCAACGAACATTCGCAAAAATCAATGAAGTTATTACATATACATATGTGAAAATATAACCATCATCAAAACAGATCCTTGCGGACACGCACACAAAACATACACATGGCTCATACCGTAAAGCAGAGATATATAACTTTATAAGGGGTTGAGGAAACAACCGATATGGTACTTCAATTTGCCTTTCATTCGATGACGGAGAGGCGAAATGATAGCGGTCACACCATCCGGAGGAAATTGCACTATATCAGTGTTAGAATCCATACGCATGATCGCCTTTCGGCAGTTACCTTATCAAAAAAGTATCAAGGATTTTTCGATCATCGCTTGAAAGCGCTTGAAATGAAGGTTCTATTGTTGAGCTGCACCATAGCCGAGTCCTAAACGATCGAAACTGGTGTGTCGGTCAGAGCTACGTGTAGAGAACGCACCAAACTGTTTGCCTGGTTTCCGTGTAACGCCATAGCATCGAATAGCGTAATTTCTATAAGCGAACGAAAAACGGTTCGTGAAAATTTAAAGACCTGCCATGGCCTTAAAAAAGGAAGAAAATCATAAAAACTGAGGCGGCAGCTAGCACGTTTTAGTCAAATCGTGAAGCGCTTAACGGAAAATGCATCTAATGCAATGCTTATTCTTTTGTAATATAAAATATACATAAAGATAGAATAACTGCCAGTTAATACTGGCCGGTAAATAACTGTTTCTTGGCATCTCTAACACTCTATGAGAAATCGTTATTTTAGCTCTAATCAAAGAAATATAGAAGGGAATTGAGAACGTGTTTGTATTTGCTACTAAGTAAAGGATAAAACATCTGATTAAGAAGAGGTATATGGATGAATTACAGCGTCCATATTCGGGCTTTGACGCGGCGCCATAGTGTAGCCGACGCTGAACCAATTGAACTAATAGTCTCTGGAAGATGATGGGTCGTCTGTGAAGAACAATCAACAGCAGCCTGAATATTTCATACAACGTCGGTATCTTCTATAACATTTGGCTATAACAAAAGTGATCTCTGGCTTTGTTGTTTTTCGAAGCTACTAGTGCTATTTAATTAGAGGAACTAGTACTTAAGCAAATATAACGGCCCAGTCAGCTCTTTTTATCGAGAGAATATCATATTGCTCAATGGCCCCCGCGTGTGTCAAGACGATTCCTCACGTTTAATTTTAACTACAGAGCCTTCAATCAAGGCAATTCCATGATAAGGAGGAAGGCTCGAACGAGGAGGATGTTTCGGCACTTGTATGAAACGTAACTGTGCTGTGCGTTACAGAATACGCTCAGGCTTCATGGAACGGTTTCGTGCATCACCGTCCCCGGGGTGCTACGATAACTTATTGATGCGAATACCAATATACGTTAAATATTGGACAAGTCAGTTATAACAAATTACTTATCTATTTAATGGGGTATATTTTTGGGGATAGTGACGCGTTCCGACGATCTATCTCTGCCTCGGTTTCAGAGTTATATTTTTACTTCGCTTTTTTCTAGTCTACTCGTCAAATTTTGATACTTTAAGTTCATCTATTCCAGTCACACGGTTGAGATCGCTTACGCAACGAACGCGTAAAGATGTGCTCATGTCAAGGTGTTGTTCATTTTTCTCACAATTCCAGAACGTAGGTCCGATACACGTTTTTCGAAATGTTAGAGGTGTTAGTAGTTTTGACACAGAGTAAGTGTTGTCGTCATTGGCGATTTTTCTTTCGTATGTTGCCTTTTCCCATCACTCTATGTCATCTCGATGACTCGTAATTACATTTTGCATATCTGTCTTAGCAGGTGCAGAAGCAGCAACGGGTCCAGTATCACCAAATTCAATATTTACTTGATATCACAGAAAAACCTGGTGGACTGGAGGCCAACGTTGTGATGGCTCGTCGTTGGCAGAATTGACTTATACGGCAACCCTGGATGGCCTCTATATATGTGGTAGATTGTGAATTGCGTGGCGCCTGCCACTCCGTTCATATATCGTGTCTTGGGTCAACATGTGGACAGCTCGAGCTGGTGAGGAGCGAACTTCCACTGGCGACATCGTTCCTCGCGCTGATGATATCCTATTTAAGCACTAAGGTGTTTGTCCAATGTCGACGAATCGAGCCAAGAATGGCAATTCTCCTATACAATCTATTATGTAAGCAAGTAGAAGATTAATGATCGTAAGGAAGTAAATTGCGTGGACAATAAAGCCCACTCGATTACCCGTTTCGTCGACATTTAGTTTACAACGAACCACCCTAGTGGTTATGATGCTTTTCTATGAAATCTGCATGGGGCAGCGCAGACTATCCGAATATTTCGATGTGTTTGCATGCGTGTTACAAGATGTTCTGTCTGAGGTTGATGTACCTTTATTGACGTCCAAAATTGTCGGCTGTAGTAGTATTGTCAACAGAAACAAACTTTTTTCATTCAATTTGATTCATCATTATATATATTTATATGTACATAATAAGATATAACATTAGTAAATAATAAAACTACGATCTAGATTGTGGCTAGTAGTGGAATGCTGTTGCATGTCCCATGAGGTGACAAAGATTATCTTAAAATTGAAACGTTTAACTATTGTTATCGATCGATAGTTTCCCTATATCTCGCGTCATCGGTTTCTCATAAATGGAGAAAAGGAGGTAATGTTGCTCAAAATCTTAAGTTTCAAGTAAGTAGAATAATTTATGCGACCTAGCCGCTGATACTCAGTCGATTTGCCCTGGCAACGGAGCCACTCACTTTTTATTTTCGTTGCATTGGCATTGAGCGAATTAACTTCATATCAATGTATGCTACAATACTACATATATTCGCAGTTTTATATTATCAATTCAAATGACTTAGTCAATGATCAAATAATACACTATTGTGAAGTGATCTGTTCTTATTATTGTCCAGCCCCCAGCGAGCTATATCTCTTGGGTCCATCGTGTCGGCTACAGATTCTCTAGCAAATAAATATCGAAATAAAAAATTAAAATATTGAGAGGACCTTTAAGAATTGGCATGGCCGTCGGTTTCACAAAGCGATGCAAATAGTTGCAGCGCAGCCTGGGCATCACTACAAATTCAACGTAAGAAGACATCAGCTTACACAATGATTTAAGTTTCATAGCATTCAACGGCAGACGGTATATCACTCATTATTAAAAAGAAAAACACAGCTATGGTTAACCTGTTTACAGATGTCGAGTGCTTTGAAGGAATAGTTCGTGTTAAACTACGTTATCTTAAACGAGAGTTGGGCTCGCCTTTACAATGCACTAAGCAATACTGAGGGTCGAAAATGAACAATACGGCCGTCACAGCTAATTGCCTAAAAATGTTTCTACGACGGTATCATTAAGTCTCCTTTCATTTTCAGAATGATTCACGTAATAGAATCATGGCATTCTGATGGAAACTGCTCATACTCTACGCACTGATTAAAAAAATTGCTCATTGATCGCAAACAAATAACGCAGCTTAATGTGCTGAGAAGTAAGATCAAATTTTGTACCATTATTTATACGTCTGGATCGCAATCTCGGCCAATTTATATTTTTAGGAAAAGCTTGAGCATCGCAATTTCTTTCGGTTGACGATAACATAGACAGTTCTTGAGCAATGGTGCACTTTTTGTGCGTACTTTTTTAATGTCACGTAGTCAATGAGCTCCTTACAGGCGCATATAATTGAGCGATCCCGTGTACATACCTATTGCTCGGGAAGAATAATTTGTGAGACATTTGCCGTGGAGCATGATGGTAAAAAACAGTGCAATAAAAAAATTTAATGACTGTTAGCTGAAAAAGTCTTCTATTTCGGAGTTACTATTATGAGCGTGATTATCCCGTAGGGTTCAAAGCGGCTTGGGTGCCAAACAAGCGTGGCTTGTTTTAACTCATGTTAGCGCCCCATTTTTAAACAGGTCTAGTTAAATATTCATCACAAAATTACGCCTACGTAACTGGAACAAATACGGAGGTTGTATGGGTGTACGTGCACTTGCTTTTTATGCTCAAGAATTTTCAAAATTTCGGTGCATCGGATGCATTCATTCTTTCTTTTGCACCCAACTGCTTGTATTAGTAAGTTCCGTGGATGTCAAAACTTCAGTGCAAGTTTCATCTTTAGGTTTGAGTGTGTTTAACACTGCCTTGAAGTCGGCAGCTCTTCTTGATAGAAATGTTGCCAATTCAATTGCGGGGCTTCGATAGACGTCAATAAAGAATGATGGAAGCTCAATCACTGGGACACTGCCTGGTGCTACGCATACTTTGCAGGGAAAATACGTCGCCAATGAAGGCCAGCACACATTGCAAAATCTGCAACTTAGATCAATTTTCAATTTTCTGTTGAGAACAACGTGTTGCATTCCTTATAATGAGACTGAGATACTGATTGCAGGACAAACTTCGCTTTACCACAGTTCCAAAAATACGTATTACGTGCGTAAAATACAAAATACGTATTGCGAATTGAGCGCGATAATCTGATCGAAAAGTGATTTGAGATGAGGGACCCAGAGTACGGGCATTAGTTCTAGAGTGCGGGCCCATTGATAGTTTAACAGAGGCGATTGAACTGGTGGCTATCGCCGCGTCTTCACTTCAGTATCAGCAGCGCGTCTTGAACTTCCTCTCTTCACTATTCCTTCTCTGGCGGCGAACCTCTTTCTATTTACAACTGCCATTCGAGGTCACCGCAGCTTTTCTGTTAGCATCCTTTGAGATGCTAGTAAGTTTAAGACAACCGGTTTTTAATTTGATAACGAAGATCCACATCATAGACCTGTGAACACGTTATACACAGTGTTCTTTTTTGTAGCTCGAATGTAGTTTTTAAATTGACACCTTAGCAGAGATTATTACACTGTGTGTTGACTTTGAAAATACTTCTTATATTTCAATCTCTGTGTTCCCCGGATGAGAAAGAGCTCTACTGGCCTGCATGAATCCCTCCCTTTAGTCGGCTGTGGAGCTCGTTCGCAGTCGCTAAAAAGCTGCAGACCTGCGTCGATCGTATTTCTAATAGAGGCCGAAAGCACTCCTCACAGGAGCGGTTAACGTACGATTAAGAAACCACGATATACGTCTTGCTTCACTTTTTCCGAGCAGCACGCTATAATTGAGCGCTGTCTTTTTCGCAATGATGTTATTCACCATTACACCGTTTCTCAACCTCCTCGAGCAGTTATTTGATTTATTTACATGTTGAGCACAAATGGACCTATATGAAGTAATAATCTATATGACCATATCCTGAAATTCTAGTGTTTACCAACGATCAGATGGCGTTAACATTTGCAAATAAGTGTCGCCTCTTCTTGGCCGTTTCTTCGGCCGTCTTGTGATTTTGTCAGCAAAATTGCCGTAAATTTCTTCTGGAGTACATTATGCATAGTATATAAGCTATGTAACATCCGTCTACGACAATATTGTGCGTGGTAAACACGGCTGTAGTTTGTATTTTTCGGATGAACTGTCAGTGAGACCGTCAGCCCGTCAAGGGCTTACCTATGATTATGGCTCTTGTGTTCGTCGAACTTCGCCCAAGTAGCAGCCATCGTTACTACATACAACTGAGCGGCCGCTCACTTTGGCCGAATTCGTCAATTGGTCGCACGCGCAGGATCTGCAACTCGGGCTAATCATTGACGCTAAATTTGTGTTCAGGTGAACAGTCTAATCAATGCTCAAACTATTTACTCTTTAAAGACCTTTATGGGGTATTTTGAGTTCGCATCAAATTTTTTGCTCAGCCTTGTGGTGACATAGGTATCATACATACTAAGAATATTGTAAATAATTTCGATGCTACAAAGCCAATTAATTTAACCAGACGTATTCACATTAAATAGATTTGCGCTCACGTTCGACAGTAATATATTTGCTAAGTTTGAGGAGACTTTCGGGAATACAGGATAAATGTGCTGGCAGTTTGCAGTAACCAGGATGAAACACGTAAACATCATCAGTTCAGATTCTCCCACCTCCAAATCTGGAAACATTTAAGCAACCTTAATTGATGTCTGCGGGATCTGCCCGGCAATGTTGGTATTCTTTGCAGTGTATATCAGTTATATATTAATGAGCCAAGCAAATGAAGAGAAACATGTGGATGTGTCTGTCATAAAAAAAGATCCAAATTTGCGTGGTTTGTCTCAAATCTGGCCTGCGTAAGTATGATAAACGAAAAACTACATTTCGAAACCTTTGAAAAAGATTCGTGAATAGATGACGCAGCAGCTAAGAGCCCACATTATGGCCGTTCGATATAAGCGGAACACCTTATAAGCGTGCTATAATAATCCACTGAAGTAAGGAGAAGTTTATGGCCTAAATAGCTTTCATTATCTTGTGTTGTCCAGATTCAGGTTCTTATGTTTTGGTGTTCCTATGCAATAAAGGGGTCAATTGATGGTATCTACTAGCGGAATTTCTACAGCCCCCCTAGATCGTCTAAAATATTTGCCCCTTTACCCGGATCACGAGGAAAGATATTTGTAGAAGACGGTTAAAGTCATTGTTCTGATTCATCGCCTTCCAAGTTTATTGCAGTTCGAAGATCAGCCACTCGCCAAAAGATCTTTTATAATAAAAGCATTTTCAAAATTTACTAGAAGTGCATGTTATGGCAGTAAACTTGTTCTAAAATGAGCTAGAGTTTTATGATTAATTTCACTTGCAAATCGGAAAAAAATCCTCTTTACTGCTTCTTCTATTTGTGTAAGCTTAAATATTTTCTTTTCATTGCATACTGACTGCCTTTACGGTGTGGTTCCGTTAGGAACATAAAGGCATCCATCTCCTTCTGCTAACAGCTCCTGTCTATGAATTTGGAATTAGTTTACATTTCTATCTCCTTTTAGAAGCTATCAAGTCATGTTTCTGCGTGATCACAACCATATGATCGCATTTATGTGCAATTTAAAGGAGTTGTTACCATAATTACCATGCACCTATTTGGGTGTTCTTCATTAGGCTCTCTACTGATAAATCAGCAAAGAAACAGATTTAGTCGCGAAGTTCCACTCTGCGAGTTTTTATCAGGGCAACTTCCACTTGTCCAGTTAGCAGTACGAACATAAGGAACCCTGCACAATTTTGCGAAAGTTGCGTGACAGTTAACTGGGGTAGCTGCACCAGCCGCTCGTAAACTCATTCCATGTCATTTGTGTATCAACCAAAGAGGTCATGCGTTTGACGACAAAGTAACTATACCTAGCAATATGTAATAGCCAAGAGAAAGCTGGGGACTTAGAGACAATGAAACGTGTCACCTTTACCAGTGCTCTCTTGCATATCCGTCTCGCATGGGATGTCCAGAGCAAGGTGCGTACAAATGGGCATAATAAATCATCCCGGAGTTGAATAAATGACCGGATGAACCTCCCTCGTCCAGCGGACGGCAGGATCGGTCCACGAGACCCGGTGTCGCCCTGAAGACCCTTACTTGGCGAAAAACTCACTAAGGCAAGGGACAAGACAGTAGACGAACGAAACGCTGGTTCTCAGAAGGAGAGCGTGAAGAAGACAAGAGCCAGTCTAGGCTACAAAGCCATTATAATCTCGACAGACGTCTGGCCGACTGCCACCATAGTCCAGTCATGGACTACATTTGTCACCCATCGGTTGTATTTGATCTAGTATTTTATCTTGTTCATTGCGACAAACGAACTAACAGAGAAACTAACAAAAAGCTAAGAAGCGGGTGCCGTGCTGCAGAAAGCCTATCGGGAATCTGGTGTATCCATTTTAACTAAGCAATAGCATGTACAGCATGTATGAATGTATTTATATTCTTCAGTTGTTTTGGGAAGCGATTGTTCGGATCAGCAGCGCGCTCCGGGACTCAAATCTGGGGGCTGACTGTGTTGGCCACATGTTGTCGCCCATATCAAAACATCTACGACCAAGCTTGTTGGCGAAGTCACCGAAGACGTCAACGACGCGCTGCCAATACGGCCAAGGCGGCACTTCGAGTAGTCTGTCGTCTTCTGGGGATGGACAGCGAAGACGCGTGCCAGCTGTTGTATTTCGGTGTTGAACAGCTAGGCGCTCCTATTGGTCAATGAATATAAACGAAGCTATATAGAAATGGGAATTTCGTTCTCGTAACAAACGCGCAGCGGCTTGCCCTTTGGATGATTCGTTGTGTTGTGATTTTCCATCAGTGGCAATGCTTACAGCATAACACCGGCGATGGCAATGGTGAGGGTTTCTGCGGAGTGAAGCTTCGATTGTATCGTCAAAATTGGCCGGAGGCGATAACATTAGCATATAGTTTGATGATTTTTTAGAGTACAAACTAGTGCGCGCATCTGCACCTGAGATGTGTTTTTTCTGGACGGGTTTAAAGTAAAGCAACAATCAATATGACTGTAAGCAATAGCTTTATAGTCGAAAATTGCGAAGTGGTGGCTTTTCATGTAGCAGCGATGAGATACCAGAAGAATCCAGGCTCATTATGTAAGCCTCGCAAAATCATTCTACATTCAAAAATTGCTTGATATAACAAGGTTGATCGATTTAATTTGCTATTCAGTTACACTTAATAACAATACAGTGTAAAACCATTATCGATGTCAAATTAAATTAGTGAGAAAAAGCACCATACAAGCACACAATAAATGGAACTTTTGTGCGCCGCTATGATTCGATTGCCTAAAGGTTAATGCTTATTGTTCTACTTCGTTTCTCGTTTTCTAGGTAAGCCGCGGATACCATCGCAGAAAAACTAGACGGGCGATAGCGCCTAAAACGTGGTACTTAAAATTGCTATCTAACACTTCTAGAAATCGCAAAAGGATTTCACATGAATTTCATTAGTTTTCTTGTAACCTCAAAATTTATTGAAACAGAACGTTCCTACACGATTTTTCAGTTTGACCTGTCCAAGACATTTGCTTTATTGTGGATGCCATCTGTTCATTGATTTTTCATAAGCCTCGGGATCTCTTCCCTTCAGACATAATACGGAAGGGTCGCACCGCAATATAAGTAGTTGCAAAGGTATAAATACAACCAGTGATAATTAACTGTTGAAAGAGAAGCCGCCATTTTATTCTTGATAAAAATGTTCAATAGATGTCTCACATCGTGGCGCGACCTATGGTATGCTTTGTTTTCGGACGAGCCGAATTTAACATTGTGGTAATGTTTCAAACGGAAGAGGAGTTAAAATGAAATTGTGGGATTGCCGTAGGGGATATATTATGTACCGAAATATAACTGGCATTGAAAAAGTATAAGACCCTGTCATTAGCATGTGATACTTGCATAGCGCTGTCGTTGCTGACGCCATAACCGTCTAACAAGTTTAATTAGACAACATATACTCTTCTGACCGCGACTTGACTACGGCTCGAACTCATACACTTCAAATATTGACCACCCAGCCGTAACCGCACTATGGCTTAAATCCTACAGTTAATGTTGCTCAAAGTATGCTCAAAATGTAGTCTCAGCAACAATCTCTTGTAGTGACCAAAACTAAAAAATGCTTGCTACACATAAAACCTCTATCCTTATTTTCAGTTACTTAAGACCAAGCATTTTTTGACATTCTCGAGCGTACATTTCTTTTTGAACGCGTGACACTTATCTGATATGAGTTTTTTCAAAAAAGTAGAGAGAAAGTAAATATTGCAGACGAATTTCCGTGTAATCTACGGTCACTTACCCGTGTCGGTATTAAGGCGATCGTTGTTGAAAGTTCGTTGTTACAAAGAAAGCTCGCCGCTGTAAGCTAAGTAATTAAACGGCCCATTTTCCATGCTGAACCGAACTAGTTTAATTGGCGACTGTAAGATACTTCCAGCTGATGCAAGGGGAAATAACTTGAACAGCGAGGTCAGGTTTTCCCTACTGATTGATCATTGTAAACATAATCATTCAAGAAATAAGTCGAAACCGTTCCCGGATATAAAAATATGCCAGTACATTTCCCTAAATATTAGTTAGTAAACAAATCATGAACAACAACAGCACCGTACTCGCATTTGGAGTGGCATGAGATAATACATTTTGAGCTATCCTACCAACATCGCCAAAAAGCGTTAGATTTCTATCATATTTACAGTCACTCAATTTAACTTACCGTACGCACGAAATTCTGTATATGGCTGTCTTAGTGGTAAATTTCTCTTGGAACTTCTCTTCAACGTGGTTAGTTTTACACTTAAACTGCGTTATTGATTGTTACGGCATTTAGCCAAAATTCGGAGTCAGTATGCTTCTCACTAAAGCGATCTTTCAGAAGTTATTGTTAACGTCACCCAGCCATCTCGGGGCGGACTTACCTATCGAATAGATTGCGGTAGATGGTCAAGTCTACACAGCATGATTTTCATTCGTTCGGACATTGGACTGTCATAACACGTGTAAAAAGATAGTAAACTGCCAATATATTACACAGAAAACATCCGATATCTTTTAGTTAGTCGTTATTTCTGCCTATACTAAAAGCCGAATTAGCTCATAACGAATTGTAAGTCTGTAAATTTCTCAGTTATGCAAAAGACAGAAAGTCACTTAGAGCCATGATTTTTGAAAGCGAGTACATTTGAAGGGATAACTTATGTTAACATGTTACGAAAGACCCACAGCAATAGCGTCGACAGAGGTATTGCGCTTCACATTTTAGTTGACACATACAATCGTATAACTGGACCTTTAAAATATTGCTGCAAACTAGCTAAATGCTATCAATCAGCTCTTTCTTCATTGATCAAGCATTGTAACAGTTTCCATCTTAACGACTGCATCTCACGTTTTAAAGCTATATGGTGGGAAAATGATATGAACATATGTATTTACAAAATACGATATATTGCCGTATACTCCCATCAGACAATGTCCATGCAACAAGAACCACATAGAGTGTCTTACAGTCTTTTTTATCCGACCGAGTCTTTTATTCAATAAAATTATGTCAACATTTTGTAAATCCCCAGCGCAGCAATCAGTTAGTGTCACTATATTTTATGGGCTATAATATTACTATCGATGGAAACATTGCTTGTAGAAGCTTTGCTTGACAAGGTGTGTGTGTGTGTATGTGTAGGCCATATATGTGAAAGTAAACAACCAAAATCTGTCTGTCGTCACACAGAAGACATAGATGTAATAGACGATAGCCAGCGAACACGTAACGCACCGTTCGACCAACCCACCACAAGCCAATATCAATTGGAATTCATAATCAGTGGCACAACCGAACGACGCGTGTGTCATTAGGAACACAAATCAAACGTGAATGGATCCACGGCAATTATAATACCACATTACTATTAGTACATACATCGGCCGTAGAAACAAATAGTAACTATTCTGTAGTCAAAACTGTCGACAGCTTGTACGCAGAAGGTAAACGTCTACAGAAGGTGCGTAACGCACGGTGTTTGGATAGACAGCTGATTGAAACTGCCTCAGAACGAAAGCGAAGAATATAACCATGCAACGTAGTTAAATTTTTTACTTGGCGGTCTATTTCCACGTTTTATTTTCACAATTTTAAGATAAACCCAATCTCTTCAATCTTCTTTAACACCGAAACGCGATCACAAAAGTACATCAGAAGTCATAATTTCTTTCAACTAACCTACATTTACACGCTTATACACGTTGCGTTAACATACGACACGCCAATATATTGATTACATCCCTTGCACGTTCAGCCGTATCGCACGTTCACAAATTTGCTAGAAAAAAGAGAGCAAAATTAAAAAAAGAGTATTCTAAAAAAGTCCCTTATCAATTTATATAATCACCAATTATCGTGGTGGTTATGAACCACCAATAAAGCAACGCCATATGTTTAAATGTGGTAGTTATATATAAACACTAATGCTAGTGACATAAAGCTGCTGGTTATTACTCACCGCATGACTTACCATATGTAATCGATCGTAAAAAAGTGCAAGACAGCGAGCATCAACGCGGCTTTTATAATGAGCGACGACCCTAATCTTCAGCGTTACGCGCACATTCGAATTGCTCCAGACATTTCGCATCATCACGATGTGGGAGAGGCCCTTCTGATGGGCCGACCCCGCAGCGATCAAAGCTCTACCACGATATTCTCCACCGTCAGTAACGGCAATCGCATATACTGGTTTCGCATTTGTCATACAGCTTCATGGAGCTTCGAATAATGTATGTCGCATAACTCTGTATGCTTCAGTCCAGCGATTACACTGGGGAATGAATTCATTGTACGGGCCATAGAGAACCCAGTAGAATCGCTATCGTCTGGTTCTAAGCACATCGCTGGTTATTGTTGCTGTTGCTGTAGATGTGTTCATGGCTGGTCGAATCGCAGCATCTTCATGTTCTACAAGTGCAATGCAACAACTTTGCAATGGACAATTCAACGTATTACCACGTAGGATGCTGCCGAACTGAACCGCCCTGACTCAATTAGCTGCT
>MNPL01014465.1:0-22400 GCA_002081605.1 Tropilaelaps mercedesae | reverse complement strand
GACGAACGCTGTGTGTGTGTGTGTGTGTGTGTGTGTGTGTGTGTGTGTGTGTGTGTGTGTGTGTGTGGTCTGTCTACCTGGCCAAGTTGGACCAGAACACTGACATGCCCGCATGTGCTGCTCCATTAACGGCTTCAGCTTTTCTCCATCTATCCAAGCAGAACGGACATTTGGTTTCTAATTCTAGATACGGAAATCGCTTCGCTGGATAGTGAGAACATTGTCTACTCCGCAATGGGTTTTTACACTTTTACGTAATTAACACTTTACGTGTGTGTAATTGTACATTTCCTTGTCACTTATCTTTGCCAACTGGCTCCCCCACCGTAATCAGCGATCGATGACAACTGTTCAAGTTATCGTTGAGCTCACTCTTTTGTGTGTATGTTTGTTTATTTCTTTTCAGCTGGCAACGCATGAAGCTAGCGCGACTTTTCCGGCTCAACGAAACTACGTGCAACGCGTGTGTCCAAAGTTTCGTGCCTCTGCCGGTTGATGATTTTTTCATTTGTAAACACTCTTCGTTGCACGACATGCGTGTTATCTACCCGTCCGGGTTCCTGCAACGCACGATTTTGTTGTTATTGTTGTTGCTTGACCAGTGTAGCGTCAATTAGCGATACATCACGCGCGCACGAGCCGGCCAGCCTTCGCTCGTCGAGATAGGGGGGGGCAGACACTTCGGGACGATTACGCGTGGCAAAATTGCAGCGATTAATTAGATCCATGGTGCGATACATGTTTGACTTGTCGTTCAACGAAAAGCCGAAAACGAAAGGGTTGACGGAGCAGGGGGGGTCGCTCAACGGAGTCGAACATAAACAGGTTGATACCCGAATCACGTCGTGACTTTCGGATAGTGCTCCGTTCGCTCCAAAGAAGATGCATGTCGGATTATTGTTCGCTCCGGCGTCTACTTTTGGAGCGTTGGACAGAGATGCGTCCAAATGCACCGTGGCGCCACCTAGGTATCAGCTGCTCAAACTTGAAAGTCGACTACAGTTTTTGTGTCTCGGAGACGGCTGAGTCAGATACTGTGAAACTGGTGGTAGTTTTTCCTGATGAATCGTCTATTTTCCGTATATACTTCTATCTAAAGATGATAAATGTGCAGTCATGTAACGTTTTAAATTGGCTATTGTATTGCTAATTGTACTGTACCGAGTGATCTATCTATGTGTGAATTGCGCATGTTCGTGAAAATGTTTTTGAACATTTCTTTTTTGGTAATTTTTTCATTCTTAAGTTGACATATGTGTGAGTTACACGATCAGGTGTTGAATCGTTCGAAGCTTTTTAAAATTTGTATGCGATGCCCCCGAGTTTCCGGTCAATTTGTCGGACCATGCAGATCGAGTTCCATTATTGCGCGGTGTAGCCTCGCTCTTGAATGCCCCAATGCGCGTATCACAAATAGTATACATCTCTCTCTAGAACAAACACATCTAAAAAACATCTCCTGATGTTAAACCGCGTTATTATGGAAGCCGGCGAATATCTCGATGGCGCGAGTTCACATTTCCAGAGAGCCTTTTCCGCGGTCCAGCGACCGTCCATCCGACCGTACGGATGTCACGCAGTGCAACCGTAAGCAGACGTTTTACGTTCATGGTTCTGAGTCGACAAGACTTGTCAAATTAATATGGCGAAAAGGGGCAGTGCAGAACGTGCCAGTTAATTTTCACACGTTATATGTACATCAATCTTCCGACTAAAAGACAAAAACAAAGCGTTGAATAAAAAATCTCAATAAAAATCTTCTTTTGTCAACGATGCGCGATATTCAAGCAGTCTTGGTTGGTCCCTTTTGTACGATAACCGCCAGCACTACGAAGATTCGTTAAATCCTGTAAATCCTGCCTAGATGTCGACGTGTTCGCACGGATGTATCCAATTGCCAATGCCGAAGTTTGTGTGGGAAGCCGAACTAACTTGATTCTACGTACATCTTCCAATGTCACCGAAGCGAGCCATTGCTCCAGCTTCGCAATAGATTTACAACGTCCAATTGCAAATGCTTACCAAAGATGCCAGACGAATCTTTAGCCTCGTGCATGGCTATGGCGAATCGTTGTGAGGTCAGGTTAGCCTCTCGAGCCTGTGATCGGCACGGAATTACGTTGTCAGCTGAATTCAGTTCGCATTGGCGTCAAACGAAAAGTTCGCTGTTGTTCAATAGAGCGTGAATAGAGATGACAAAGGAGGTATAGGAGAAGCGTAGCTAACGATGTAAGAAGGATGGCTCAGTTTGCTTCAGGATTGGATCGCTTCCTGCGCTTCTTTGAGGGCCAAACAGGCACTTCTTACTGGGTTTCGCTCTGAGCGAGAGGATATGGTACTAAAATACACATTATGTTAGGTTTATGTTACTTTTTCTGAAGTCGACTTCAAAACTTTCCGAGTGAAAATATGTTCGCAACCTTTCGTCGTATCGACATCGTAGGCGGACATCTTTAGGAAACAATTTCCGCAAGGCGTACCAACGCCATAGACGGAACAAGCATCGATACTTGTGCACAACGAAAAACGGCCGTAAATTCAGGATAATGTCTCCTGCCACAGCCGTTGGCTCTACTGCCTGTCGTTCCTGCCCGAGGAGCTCATCGTCTCTCTCCATCACGTACTGCCTCAAGGAAGACATCTCGTCAACTGAAGACCAACACCGAACAACAAACCGAGCACCAAACACCAACGTCCGTCCCATAACTCGCTTCTTCTTAATGATAGGTTTTTTTACTCGATTCGAGGGTCCGTCGAGATCGGTCATGACTAGCTAAATATTGGTGGCCCCGATTACTGATGCCTGGATCATTATTCTTCTTCATAGTTATCTCTCTGCGATGGGATAATTCGCGTGAAAACACGTCACGCGTGCGCAGTTCTACGCGCAAAATTCGTCGTGTCGGCTAGATCAGGGTCCGTTGGCAAGACCGCCGTGCTGAAGGCTTCGTTTGTTGGATGGCCTTCCTTCACTTTGCGCGGCCAAGCCGTAATTGTTATGATTGCTCTCGCCAATAAGAAATACGCATAAAACACGGACAGCAGAAACAACCTTGTCGCATGCGGTCAGTTTTTGTTCTTGTTGCGGTTGTGCGGTTATATGCCAATATTTATCTAGAGCGAAGGAGAGAAAGCGAGTGCGCGCGAAAAGCTGAAATAGAGAGAGAGAAAGATTTAATGGCGCGAAATTGTTCTCTGCGGCTGTGTGCGTCCACCTTTGGCGAGCGACGGCTGTGGTCCAAGAGTGACGATGCGATATTCCCCGACATACAACAGGAATTGTTGTTCCTCTGTTTATACAGATCGTGTAGCCCTTTAGAGAATGGCGCACAGTCAAAAGTATGTCGACAGCAGCAACAATATATAAATAAACATTATGGACAACAAATGCTACAGGCGCATTGTCAGTTGATGCCGAATGCCAAAATGTCATTTAACCTCCAGCAACTTCCCGAGCGCCAAACAAAACACCGACACTTCGGTCCTTCGGTGGCGTTTCCGGGCACGTAATCGTGTTCCACGCCTTTCGTTGGTCTCATTTGCAGGGACAAGCAATGGTCATTTGCCCAATAGGTTTCGTCCGTACGAAGATTGACCTTGTCCTGCGCCATTCAGTCTTCTCCGATCTCCTAATCCTAACACGAGTAATGACGAGCAGTCCTATACAGTCCGTGAAGACTCAGGCACGAATTCATCGTGTGTCGGCCAACTGCGTTGACAGTCTATGGCCATCGCCATTGTCAGGACAGAATCGATAAAAATAGCGGTAACTCCTTCGAACTCTTTGGACTCGACCTGTTTGACACAGAAAAGCGACCCACACTGTTATTTGTATTAGGACTGTTATTTTGATCAATTGTGTGATGGTCTATTAGTGCGGAATGCTCAGCTTAGAGCAGACAACAAGAATAGTTCGATTGAACAATGCAACGAAACGTTCCTGGTAGACGCAAGCACTCCCGTAACACCCGTTACGTCCTTGGCAAGGTGCGAAACAATTTGATTCTATTACAAGTAACCATTATAATTGCTACTCACGTAACTTCGATTTAGGCTAAATTTCCGTAAGCGTTGTGGTTTTCTGAAGAACTTAATGAACGGCTGTTAAACCAAACACACAATTACATCCGAGCTTTCAGTGGACCTTGGCACTGAAATTTCGCAAGCAACTATCGATCCGAATTGTGCAGAAAACAATATTCTAGTGTAAGCAATACATAATTATTATGTTTGCTCCAACATGTATAGGATTTAGTAAGGACAGAACAATTGCGCTATAATTTGCCCACAGGTCGCTCTTGGCAGTTTCGAAGAACAGATGTATTTCGATGCGCTAAGTCAACGATAGGACCGGTTCTCCGGTTTTTCGACAGCTCTCATGCAGCTTAAATTTTTGTTCGGCTAGAACTTGACATTCGACGTGCCCTATCCGCCCGTGAGAAGTTGCCCTTTCTCGCACAATCATGGTTCGATGATAGGAAAGTCAATTTAACAATTTATCGGTATTCGGGGTTTTGACATTTTTCAGAAACACACACTCGCGCAATTACACACGGACGCGCACTCTCAAACACACACAGACATGACCGTAAGAGGCAGTAATAGGGAAACCCGCAGGGAAACACTGCCAATATCTGAAGAACAGTTCGTCTTGGCGGGTATTGATTCAAACGGCATCCGTGTCTTAATATCGCATCCAAATATAATGCAACGTTGGCCAGCAGCAGCGGCCGTCGTGTGTCTACGTGTGTAACCCACCCACGCCCTAATGTTTTTGGGCGCGCCCTAAATTAAGACGCCTTTGTTAAGACGCTCTGACAGATATATATGTCTATTATTGGCCGTCTCATTCAAACACGTTTCATGCTTCTGGTAAGCGAGAAGCGCTGGATAAGATACCGTTTGTGATCTTCGCCAACGGGCAACTGGCGCACTCCTGAAATAGCTGTTGACGCTATTAATATTGCGGTCAACGCTACTCGCTCAGCTTAGCGACTCCTTTGTCGTGTACGTCGTCCTCAGCGCACAGATGTAGGCCCTATTCGATAGGAACTTCGTGCTAAAAATCGATCAGAATTAATCGTTCAAGTGAAATGGCGAACGACTTTCTTAGTGGCCGAATGAAGGCCGCTTCCGTTTTGCTCGGCCTTCGACGCATGCAACCGGCCAGACAAAAACCGCGTTGAAAGCGCGTCGAAAACGTGTAAATTTTCGACGTTCCTTTCCGAGCGCGTTGTGAGCTCGAGGCGTTCGACGATGAAAGCAACGCCTTCTTGCCGACATTTCTTGTCTCGTCTCGGCAGTGTCCCTGTTAGTCATATTCGAACGCGCCGAACAATATTTTTATGCTCATGAAGGGCGCATACTTGACTGTGCAACGCAACGCTATTAGATGTCATTAGTACAACAAACAGCGCGTTTGTTATACTAATGGCTTCGCGTAAGCTTCAGCACCTCATGACCTTCTCACCGACCCGACGGGCGATCTTTTGCGCGTGCACCCCAATGGACGTCGACCCCGCACATGTGTAATCACATCAAATAATAATGGGGCCATTCAACAAATGACTGCATCGACTCGCGGAGCCATTAGGTTCATCACTATTTTTCGTTTCATTGAGAAGCTCTCCTCTTCTCGTTTTCTCCATATCAAAACTGCTCCGAAGAGTTTTCCAGTCCTGATCGAATTCTGTCACTTGACTCTGTCCGAGGTGGTGTTACGCCCTCATATGAAGCACGATTTCGCCACGCCGCACGACATCGGACTTCAGCGGAGCTCATCCCAGATCATCGTTCGAAGTCAGTACGGACGGACGGATTTGTCGCCGTCTTCAGACGGTGTCCCGACGTTGGTCAGAACCTTGACGACGAAAAAAGTCGGTCGCTGGGTGACCCGTCAATCCGAACCAGCGAATCAGACCGGGTCCGTCGACAACCGCAAACAATGGCCGGTCACCTTCAATGGCAGCGAATTTTCTATTCCACCGGTCCGGCCGTTGGGTATCACTGAGATACACAAATGCAGCTTTACTCTAGCCAAAGGTAAAAACGCCACGCCATGGACAAGGTGCCAACAGCGGCCGCCGCTACGGCCAACTGACGCGTCTGCCGGTGGAGGAGTCGGGAATGGATCAGTTTCGCTGAAAGAGCTTCGGTGACCATCGATGGATGGTTTGGCCGTTTGGCCTTTGCTGGCCTCCCCTGAACGCACGGCTCACGCGGCGCACGCAGTTGACGCACAGGCCACTAAATATCGCATGATCATCGTCGAATGGACCGCTCTCGTTGAAAAACCATCTAGATATCAACTTCTTGCGGTCGCCTGTCGCAGTGTTCCTGTTGGCCAGCGGCGCTTGACAAGCCGGAGTCTGGCGCGGGTCGAATCGCCTCTGGCCGCTGGTTGCAGCGCGGGTGGGGCCGCGAAGTGTTTCACTCTCTTCGATAGAAAGCGCGCGCGCGCGCGCGCCAGATCGGGCACAATCGGATCGTCAGCATGAACCACCGGTCCGGGAAGAGATACTCCGACGTCCGCGTCGGCCGCGTGGACAAGCGAAACGGGCCGACCGGCCTAGAACAAAGCCGCGAATCACCGGCCACTGTGGTCAAGATCTGCCTGGATGGCCTGATCGTCTGTCGGGGAATTGGTCTGTGGGAAAGAAGTTAAATTTTGCTAAGTTTGAGTAAGCTTGACTATTCGGGTAGGGGCGGTCGCTGGCGTGTGCGTGTGACACGATATCATTTATAATGGACATGACATAAACGTGAGGTAGACATCCAAACAAAAAGAAATTGCGAAAAATTCAAAATAAAGGGGTGGCAAAGGACAACAACCAAATGCTGAAGGCGTACGCACGTCTGCTCGGATGGGATGTCATCATGGATAAACACATGACACCAACGCTGTTCGTATGCAAAAGATTGGAGCACGATACAAACTATGACCCAGCATACGTCTATGTTGTTGCCTTTTGACCAAGAGAGAAATTCTACAACGGATTATAAACACGATTGCAACAAACGTGCAGGTAAACGAATTCTTTGAACCCGCAGCGCACCACAAAGGTACCCGGTCATTTTCAAAACATCCCGCCAGATTTCATCTAGGATGGTAACTCACTTCCGGTGAACGATTTCACAACGGGTTCCGCCTAGTGGAGAGGGGACAGTTTCGCGTCGAGCCGCAACGTCACGCAACGAATGGGGCGATTGAATTGAAATTCGACGAATAGCGAGAAGTTATCGTCAGAGATTCGACCAGAGGAGCGTGTAGCGATCGTCTGAGTAATTCTGTATGCGTATGAGAACTCGGCGAATGCCCTGCCAAGACAGTTTTTACTGCTCAATCATCGGCGCCAGATTGCGGCCGGTCTGTTTCGTTACGTTTTGAGCTTCAGCCTAATTTGCTAATAACATTCTAATGTAGTCTGATCGTTTTCAACTGCGCTTTCGGTCTAAACAGTCGAAACGCGGTCAGTGCGTGAAATAATGCGCGTTTGCGGTTTAATACGTGAAAATTAATAATAACAGTAATAATCATAATAATAATAAATGCTTGACGAGAAAACTGTGTGAACTTTATGAGTAATAAGATTCTCTGTTCTCACGTTAACTATAGTCGCCAATAAAGATGTTTATTTGTATTCCAATGTGCCAGCAAGCTTGACGTCATGTCTAGCAATCTCAACGAAGCTTACAAAGCTGCTCGGTAGTGAGTGACTCATGGCCCGAACAGCAACACGTTCTGCATTGAACAACCTTAAATAGCCTTAAATCAAGCCCAACCAATCTGTCAATTGTCAAGGCTGTTCGAATTCTTTTAGGAGCTGGAGAGAACTTTTACGAGGAGCTAATAACAACTCGAATTACCAAAGCGCTGACTCACATACGCGTAAGCTGTACGTTCATAACGGACTATTTTGCAATGGCCGAAGCAACTAAAAACTGTTTTTACTCAGTTTTGACCGCAAGTAGCTGTTCGCCCCGTGGGTCCCGAACTAACTGTCACTCTGCTACAATTTCTAACCTAATCATATTATGGGAGAATTGCAAAATGTTCGCCTAAAACGCACTACAAAAATTAAACAAGGCATTTCACTCGTGTTCTGTGAGAATCTTGCAGTCGCTCGAAAGTATACTCCGGGCTACTTGTCCGAGTTGTGGCATGTGTTTTTAAAAACACCGAAAACGCCTGTGTAATACATTTTTTGCCCATTACGCAGCAATCCGTAGCATGAAGAAACATCCGTCGATCATACTGTAAGTTTTTTAGCGTCATATGAGATATCTACTTGTGATCGACTACGATCTACAAGTGGAAATTAGATTATATGGCGTTATGCTTATTGGAATTAGGGTTTACGCCTGCTTTGTCAGGTAGATTCGAAGCTGTATCAGCTGCCGCAATTTCCTGTTAGTTATGTTAATGATACGATCAGTTCTGAAGGAGCTTGTCCCTCATGTTTCACCCCAGGGATCGGTTCGGGGGCCCCTTTTCTTTAGCATATTCAAACTTGAGATGAAAAGTGTGACCTCTTCATGTCGGCAGTACAAATGTTACGCTGACGATCTCGCTGGTCCGCAGCCGATAATAATTTCGACATAGTAGAATATGACGTTCTAGTCGGG
Source organism: Tropilaelaps mercedesae (assembly GCA_002081605.1). NCBI lineage: Eukaryota > Metazoa > Arthropoda > Arachnida > Mesostigmata > Laelapidae > Tropilaelaps > Tropilaelaps mercedesae. The sequence goes on along the minus strand of MNPL01014465.1, from coordinate 13,775 downwards.
TTTTCACAAGGATTTCTGGTCAAATCTTCTAACCTTCATATCAAATCCTATAGCCTACATCTGATTTGATATGCAGAGAGAAAACACAAAGTGTTTAACGCTTAGTTGAGTGACATCGTACACTGCACAATCTACAGAAAGCTCGTCTATTTCCAGGAAAGACTACCTGTGGGAAAGAGTTGATTCAATCAAGATCCGATGCATAATCAACCAGTTGTCAACATTGGCCTGAATGTTTTTGTTCACGCAATATATGTATGTCATGATGCTGCTTCATGGTAATTACGTTGGCTCCTCTCGAATTAAATAGTAAGGGAAAACTGGAAGTCACTTTGGAAGAGACTAACATATCTGGGGAACAGATCTTGTCCTACCAACTGGATAAATAGACTTTAAATTTATCTCTTATATACTTCGTTAGTAGAAGACAAGCTATGATTCGTTCATCGACACTCGAACCGGAACAAGCAATAATCAACATATAAACATGATTATTCTCCTCCTTATATTTAAAATGTTTCTCGTCCTATCATCTGAAGTTCTACCTTGTAAAATATGAGTCTACAAAATATGCAAGCTAGACCCCGCACACTGTAACCTTACGCGATGTTCCACCATGTGTAAATAAAAGACTCTACTGCAATTTTATTGATTACAATAATGAAACCTATTATCGTTATTATTATCGTAAGCAAATGTACATGGCTAGCTATTCGCTGGTATCAATAAACACGATGATTTCACTCAGAAAGCAACCGCCTCGATCTTTGAGCTGTACCTACGTACGTTCAAACACGCTACCGTATTTTGCTGCATGTCGTATAAACACTTAATCATTGTTAGTAGTTTTCTTGAAGGCCTTCTGTTTTTCGCTCATCGTGCGCACTGAGGCCGTTTCTAATGCTTACGCTAGAGCGTCCGCAGCGCACGCGCGAGCGGTATCCAGGGTAGGACTGCTAACTCCATGACGGTGGCCTATCGTGGTCCTATTCACTGCTGTTACGGCCACCATCGCCATCCGTCCTCTGCTGGGCCTGCACTGCTGCTCAAGCAACGGCACCGCGTGCAAAATGCCAGCGTTAGCAGTGATGGCCGTCCGATTAAAACGATTCTGCGCGTCCTCGATTGTTTCGGCGTTCGGCCGTCGCCGAATCTCGCCAAAACAAGAGAAGAAAAAAAACATAAAACTTTCACAGTTCGCCGCCGGCGCGCACAGGAGAGGAAATTGGGCTCTCGTTTAGCCGACTTCGGGCACGTACATTTAGCAGCTCCTCGCTCGCTCCGGCCGAAGGGGGTTCGCTGTTCGACGGTCTGCCATCGCGCCCGGCTCGGCCGTTCGAGGGCCGCACCCCACACTCACGTCCGACTCAGGTTCGTGCTCACGGCGAGCCACAGGTACCAGCGCCTCGGCGCGGCGACTGGGGCGGCAGCAGTGGTTCGCTTGCTTGTCCGTTAGGCGTTACAGACGTCGCGCGCCCATGAAGCGAGGCCGTAACAACGACGTATAGCGTGGCTGGTGTGTACTACGTGAAGTAATCGGATGGGATTCGCCCATTTTCGGGTACACGGGTGGTGAAATGGAGCAGGCAGCCGATCAGTAGCTAGCACGACCCCCCCGGCCTACTTCTGTTCGGTTGACGGTCGAAGAATCAGGGGGGGCCTGACGGTGCAACGTTGGACGCGTGATCGGGTAAAGGACATCCGCGTGCAAGAAAATGTGTGCGGATTACTCTACACGACGAACCCGCAGGCCGTGCGATAATGGCGGGAGCTTTTTTTATTCCTCTCATTGATGCATGTGTATTGTCAATGCAAATATATTCATTGATCATTTATTCGTCCCTGCTCAGGGACGGACGAAGAACAGAAAGCGCGCTATCTCATTGGGGATAATGCTCTATAAATAAAATGAACGTTCGTTCAAAACATAATTAAGCCGTCTGATGAAGTTTTCAATGGCGGCCAAAACATCCTGCATCGCTCGGATAAACTCCTGAGCGTAGTGTCCACATTGTCAGTGAAGAAATGGCGCACCCACTAAAACGAGACCACGGAATCATATCCCGAATATTTGTAGAAAATCATTACCGAATTGCAACAAGCACTTCGTCTAAAGTTATGTATCGAGTCTGGCAATGTCATCCAAATCATTCGAGAGGTTTAGCGGTTAAACAGAAACTCCTGAATAATACGACTCGTACTTCATGTTTGGCCTGGAAACTTTGAGCAAATACGAACTCTATTCAACGTTCAGTTGTTCGTTCGATATTTTTGACGGTAACAACCCAGCAACGTGAAGGTGTTCAAGCGATTACTACGAATGACCGCAGAACATGGTTGTGTGTTCAGCTAAACTACGGCTATATTTAAACACGATGCCCAGACCCGCTAGCCTTCCGCCGTCTAATGTTCAATACCCGTCCATTCGTCGTTTCCTGGCGGCCTCGAAGACCACCATTTTGACAGCGCAAACGTCCTGAATCGGCAGGTATTTGAAATTCTTCTATTCTTCTTGCTACGTTTCCGGCTGGGTCATGATGGAGATTTTTTGTTGACCACGACGCGTCCCGAATCAGGTTCCTATCCCTCTTGAAGGGGGTTTAAATCGGGTTTTACTATGCCCGTCTATGGTAGTTTAGCAGTACCCCTCTCTAATAAACATTCAAGAACGACTAAGGCCCATGAACGGCAAACAAAATCGTTCGATGCTTTACACAACCCGCGCAGACCGCGGCAACTTCAAGGCTCGAACAGCCTCACTAAAAGAGAACAATACCAAAACACAGGTGCTTATTGTGTGCGAATAGATCATTAGGAATTCATTTGAACGAGGTAGTTAATGAATCAGTGGATATTTTCTTTAGCGCGCACAACTGAAACTTCCTCGTCCGCGTTTTCCATCGAGCTCTCTAAGGCTTCGAGACCTTACGCAATTACGGCCCCAAATCGGCCTACGGGTTTCCGAGCGACGTTCTCCTCAAACCAATTCCATACGCTGGCCTTTCGATATATTGGGGCTAATAGGATTTCAGCCCCGATGCTCAAACGTTGCCAAAAGGTATCCAAGATAATCACCACCCGTTACCATCGGCGTCAGCTAGCGACCACATTATACATCTCTGCCTTCAGACGATCGCATCTAGCGCAGCGCGAGCGTTCTTGATATTCGATGTTCTCTCTTCCCCGTTACACATATTCCCCATACAGAGACGCTGCGGCTCTTCTTCGGATCGTTCACCCGCGGCATCTGATCAAGCCGATGCCGTCCGCTGATTACGGCGCCCCAGCCAACTCACCCGCGCCGGAGCGTGGTCAGTGGATATTATTTATACGCGCGCGCGATTCCCTTCGTTCACTACAGCCGCATAACGCACCGCCGCCGCCGTCGCGCACGACAGTATGGTCGCGTACGCGCGACGCAATGCGGGCGAACGCAAAAACGCGATGTGGTTCTCATCGAGAACGGCACCGCTTCCCGCCGAAGTGACACGCACACATTGATATACGCTTGGTTATGTTTTTTTTTTTGTATCTCGCTGTGTATTTACTGCTGCGGTTCACGTCCGGCCGATTGGCCCCTGGTACAATCTGCGGGTACTTGGCGGTTTTAATTACGCATCACCACCCATTGGTGTTTCGGCGGCGAGCCACCCGTTGAGTTGCGTGGTCGGAGGAACTTGGCAGTCAATCTGGAAGTCAGATCGTGTTGGCCCCCTCGCAAGGGGGTACTTCTGTCGTGGTCAGGTATCGACGGCGGCGGCGGTGGCGGCGGCAGCAACAAATGAAATCGCCGCCGCTTGAGTTATTTTTTTTCGGTCTTCAGGTGTTGTTGCGGTCGACGAAGTAGACGAGAGGGCTGGCCTGGGAGGAAAGAAGAAAAACGGGGGAAGAGAAGGAAGAAAGGGGAGGGTAAGAAATACCCACGGTACAATCCAATTTGATGACGATTTACCCGACCAGCCGGAGCGACAAGGCAAAATCGAGCTAGCCGGGATCCGACCACCATTCGAGCGGTGGCAGGCCTTCGCCGGCGTAGGCCACGCCCCGTGGCAGCATGAAGTACCACAAAGCACTTTACAGACGCATTATAAACAACACACACACACACACACACACACAATACAATGTATATATATATATGTATGTATATACATATTAGCTCAGGTCGGTTGGTTGGGTCGCCAGTACCGTGTCTTGTACGCAGGTCATATCAAGAGTCGGATTTTAACGGTCAGCAACGGAAGGGAACAATTCCTCGACGAATTGTGACGACGCCCTATTTCGACTAGCGCCACAGTCAACGTAACTTGTAACCGTCAGCGACGGCGCAGCGAAAGTGAAAGGTGCCAACGACCGAAGTGCGCATATATAATGGTTAGTGAGGACAAACAAAAAATTATACACCTATCCTTCGATATCGATCTTTTTCAATGCGTCGTTAAACAAAGCATCTGACATCTCTTTCATCTGATCAGTACAGTCTGCTCTAAATGGCGCTGTCAACAGTGAAGGCTATCGAATTGAATTGAGTCGGCCGCAATCGGTCAGACGTTTCGACTGAGCCTGATTAGGTATTTTTATTACCGACGCCTATCTGTAAACTACTCGATTTCTAGGTCGCTACTATGGTCGTACGCTTAATGCACTCAGCGTCCAATTTTTTGCAAATGGCAACACGCACAGTTTCTTCGATGTAGTTTTTTTTCGCCCAGTGTAAGTGTCCGAAAAAATAGATGGCCATCGAGGAAATAAATCGTTCATAGCTATACCTATAACGCTTCTGTGGACGAAACCGCTGCATTTTCCAGCAACTCTTTCCAACTGCATCAATGCTGCGAAAATAGTGACGGATATGGCCTGCTTTAGGACCAGCATCGCCTAGACACTCGGGCAGGGTGAAGGAAACGCTGTCTTTTTGTATCGACATCGATCCTTGGAAACTTCGCGTAGTGAAGGTCGAACGTTTTGCCTGACGAACGTCGTGTTTGCTGATGAAGGCAGTTCTCTTTCAAGTGATCGCGCATCGACGGGCAGGTTCTCGTTCGTTTCCAAGCGGCATAAATTGTTTGTTCTGCAGTTCTCGATGCGATGTCTAGCGACTACGCACCGATATGAGCAAAAATCTCGAGAATGGATATTTAGATGTTAGGTGTTAGTGCTGCTCGTAGGTGTTGCTGGGCACACGTTCGACTACCAGACGCCAGCAATTTAGTTTTAGTCTTATCTAGAAAATATTTTTAAAACTGACCATCAGCCAACACTTAAAGTCCACGGTAGCAGTTTTCGCATTACTTCGTAAGACGGACCTCATATAAATGTAAACGTGCACCGGCGGGAATTGAACCCGTGCACCCTACGTGTCTCCTCCAGTCGCAAGGCGCATACGAATGCACCCCAGAGCCACCGAGCTCGACAGTTTTAATCTCATCTAGGGCGTTTACAGAAGTAGAGCGCCGGATACGCAAGGTTCTAGGAACTATGTACCTACAGATACGACCACGAATCATCATATTTAGCTTATTGTTTTTTTTTTTCAGGTAAGCTTTTATTAAATGTCCCACATATTTCATGCTGAATGGTTAGAAAAGGTCGCACGTGAAGAGCTTAGCAGCCATCGTCTGGACTTAGCCAGCGATAGGGATTAGTGGGCAAGATTCCACAACTAGCAAGAAGTAACTTCAACTCAGCATCTTCGAGGCATATTTGAGATCGACCATAGGGTCCATCACGCCGAAACAGGCCACAACGATCCCAAGTTAGGCCGGTCATCCCAGCCTATAATGACTTTGTTGTCTTCAGGGAACGCTCGTCACCAATTTCCGCTTAAAGATCATAGACTCATCAAGGCCCTCTCTGCTCGGTACTAGCACCGCTCACGTCGGCTATAACGTTGATAGCACCCCACCTGCAATCGATAGCAGCTGTACACTAGGGTGCAGCTCCTGCTTGCTGAGCAGTTCGTTCTAGACGATTGGGAGCAAGGCGTCCGTTGCAATACCACACTGGTTGCTCTTGTTACGGGACATCATGATGTACCCGTACATGCCCCAGCCTGTACCCCACGAGTTCTTCACCATCCAGTATTCCTTGCCCTGGAATTGGGTTTCATAGCCCACAACGAGGACGCCGTGGTCGAGGTCGGTCGAGCTGCACCAGGGGACGTTGTACACGCCGCCGCGGTAAAACTGGAAAAGCATTGACGAGGCGTCGATTGATACCGAAACGGGGCCTTTCGTGCCGACCGCCTGGCGGAGTGCCTCCTCGTCTCCGTGCTTCACGTTGAAGTAGCCTTTGAGCGTTGCTCCGACCTGCAGAAGTTCCGAACGAAGTGCAGAAGGCCGGTTGTAGTCAATCAAAGCAGAAAATGAATCATTTACTATAGCGACTGGTAGGAAGGGGTACAAGAAGTGCTTAGCGGATTTCAAACGTTCGTAAAAGTTTGTGCTTGAGCTCTTTTGCATTCTTCATTTTATGCACACGTACACATTGACACGTATTAATTTCTGTATGGACGTTCAAAAACTGCATCGACCTTGATACGGTTTCCCTTGCGCAGTTATGTGAGCGTTATTTCAAAGGATGCACATGCACGTATCCATACTCTTTTTAAATTTGACATGAAACCTGTCATGTTAGAGGTTCGTTTAATTGGCACCACTTAAATGTCAAATAAAGCTCAGCTACGTCAGCTTTACGATAGGAGAAAGAGCGTCGAATAATCTCAGCCAAGCCCCTTTTGACACAATATTGAAAGCCCGGTAAGCACGTTATGAATGAGTCTTTATGGTTCTCCTATGAGCGAACCCGACGACGAAGTCTAGCTTACGATAGCACGTTTGTTCTACATCGCATTTCACAGGTAGAAGTCTGTGTAGCGCTGACCACATTTGGGGGCATAGCACTATTCAGACGATTGCCAAACAAAATAATGTCTAGACAAGGGCTCTGGTGATTTAATGACAGGCATGTCGAGGCGGTTATGCATCGTAGAAGTCTTCGTCTGAACAGGGTTACGCACCTGATCAGCTTTGAAACGGCATTTGCCTTCTACGCCTTCGTAGGGATAGGAAGCTTCTGTATTAATGCCCTTATTCTTCTTGATGTATTCGAATGCCAAATCCATGTAGCCACCGTTGCAGCCCATGTTGCCTTCCGGCGTTGAACAATCGACCAGATTTTGCTCTGATAGCGATACCAGTTTGCCCGTAGACCTTCGGTTTTGGATCGAATACGCAATAGGATTTCGTTAGCTACTGATAGCTTATGGACGCATAATGGCATCAAATCAAGACGCATATTTCTATTAGTGTGAGTCGGCATAAATAATATCGGACATAATTTCATTTGTTTGACACCAGCTTCGCGCTTGCTTAACCAAATCCATTTGGATGATCCGCATTTAATGTTCTGCACTACTTACCTGTAATGTTGTCCCTCAAGCGACCCAACGGCGGAGAAGGCCCAACAGGATCCGCACTGGCCCTGGTCCTTAACCCCTGTCACGTAGCCTTTGGTGCGCCAGTCGATTGACTCCGGCACATGTTCGCCGTCGGCCGCGCGCGTGAACGTATAGGCAGGGTCCGATTTGGCGTCCGCCGATCGCTTGTAGCCGAGATATATTGCGCGGTACTCCTTGTTCGTCTGCGGCACGTTGGCAGTGCGTACGTTAGAGAAACTGCGCAGAGTCATAAAACCGACGAGTGGTTCCGACCAACTCGGTCTGATTGTGGAAGACGTAAAATGCCACGCGCTAAGTTTTTCCGTTAGATGCACGGGGCGGCCGTGGGAGTGAATAATGAAGAGAAACCGACTAACGCCAATAGCTATTCAAAGGGTATATAGCTTCGGTAGTATGGGAAATCTATGAAACGTGAATGTCGAATAAAATTCGGTCATACTACAAATGAATTGTCAGTCTACCACATCGCTGAGTCAGGTATCTGGAGTTACTAAAGGAAAATACGGGCTCTTCTCCCATTGTTGTACACGTGGACATAGCATCAGCCTACCATCAGGTCATGCGTTCAGAAAGAAGAACCTGATAAGTGTGTGTGTGTGTGTATGTATGTGTGTTCCATAGAGAAACATTCAACATAGATCGTTAGACTATGAACTCTCCCGAATAAAGGGTTGTGTAGATTTATTGAGACAAGTCAACACCGCCTAGAAACGTGTATGAAAAAATTGATAGCAAATCAAGCAGCTAGATTTCACCAGATCGCCGAAGTGGTTCATGCCGAGTGTGAAGTTGAACTCCTTGGGGTCGGCGTTGTGCATCTCGATGAAGTTGTGGTTCTGCTCAAAGATCATTCTGCGCATGAGCTCTTCGTGGACGTCCGTATACCTCTTGCCGTAGTTTTGCTATTGACAAAGTACAATATGGGGTTGTTAGACTGCATGCGGACAAATAGTTCGTTTCAGTCTGACAGGCGAGCGTACACGGAAGTTAGCCTTCTGTCTGAAGACATGAATAGCTAAACCGTGTTTTCGTGTGGCATTGTTCTTTTTGCCATTTGGCGTATTGATTTGCTTTTGGTTGAGCGCTGCCTGTTCAACGTACGACAGAAGCCGAACCAAGTTGAATCGAGTTGAACCGTAGATATGACGCTCGATTACATTTAGGAACGACACGCATTTTTCTCGAATAATCTAAATTACCCAACATAACACGTGACGCTTCCGTTATACGGCTGGTCGTCACTTAGCCACTGCGTCGCCGCTGAGCGACACACATTAAATCGGCAACTGTTGAGTCAGTTGATATATCGGAAAAAAATTCAGCGATTAACAGAGATCGTTGGTTTGAATCGAGCTTGTGAGAGAAACTAGTTCGCAAGTGTATCGCTCAGCTCTTGGCTATTCTACGAAATCCCCGTTTATCTGATTTGCTATAGACGCGTCAACGTAAGCTACAGATTTAAGCGCAGCAAAAGCTAGCATTTTTCGTTTCGCCTACAAACCATCGTTTCTATCATAATGCGTAATGCCTATGCATAATAATAAATTTAAAAATTTTCTCCTAATTTTCTGGATCGGAATTAAGTCTATTGACGGAGCTGCAGCCGTTGCCAGGTTCAAGTTCTTCCAAAAGTAATATTAAAAGTGCATCGCAATCGCCTAGCCCCAAAATGGTTTGTAATTTATAATTTATAGCACTGCGCACAAATACACGCGCATCTTTACATTGTCTCAACATATTTGGATATTCTATTGGTTAATTGGATCACAGATATGAAGGCAGCGGTTCGCGAGGAAGGGAGCTCCAGATCAACGGAGGATGGCACGCAAGGGTGTGTTTGCTAGACACATTTTAAATAAAGGTATTTCAAATGTGGCATCACGACTACTCAAGTGGCCGATCCCAGCAGTGAGTGGAAACATCGTTCTTAAGGGCTTGCGGGCTTCGGGCAGCTCCCACCAACAACGCATAGCGTAATGCAGAGAGCAGCAACGCTTTAAAAACTAAAAAAAACAGAACTCTAATGCGCCTGAGATCATCATCTCGTGAAGGTTTACACCAAGGTATCTGATAGCTTAGAATAACACAAGCCTTTGCCAAACAAACGAATGACCATGGTCGCTAGATACCCGGACATCTCGCTCCATATGTGCACGTCAAATTTTCACTCCCCCTACCGAACAAAAAGTTTTCGATCATCCATCCAGATTAGCGGTCGTTCATCCTATTAGCATAATCCTTCTATCGTCCAATTGTTATGATTAGGACCAATCGCTTAATATGAATCAATTTGCATTAAGACCTGCTAAAGTTGACATTTCTAGCCGGAAACACGATATGGCCAAAAAATGTCCGCTTACCTTGAAATTCTCCCAGTGTTGATCAAGCCGAGGATTGGGTTGCCTTGCTGCCACAGTCAGGGCTGCAGCGCTAGCCACTACCAGGATCGTGTTCATCTTAATCCGACCTGTCGAAACGATGGACAGCAGAAAAACCGGAAACTTGTAGTGGCTTTTGCTCTTGCTGTAGAGATGTATCTCTTATTTTGGCTACTTCTACTGTCACCTTAGGAACTTCCTGCTCGTGGCAGTTCTCATCGGGAAAAATGTTATACAGATGACTGCAACTCGCGCTTGCCCTTAGTAGAGTCGTCTGTGTACGGTGTACAATATAACTATTGTTCGGCTTTAGTACGTGGTAGAAGTCTAGAAGAAGATTCACATGACGACAAGCTTTTGTTCCGGTTGCAGTGAGTTCTACGTGTTCATTGTTTTTATAGCTGTAATGTAAACAACCGACTGTTCTGCATAATTTGCACGAAGAACCTGGTACCTGGCGTTCGGTTAGATATATATGTAGTCGAATGTCAGCCCGCTTATACATATACATATTTTATAGGTAACGCAAATATGCGTGGTTTTTGTTTTCTCGCCGAAGTACTTTGCAAGATGAATCGAATCAGTTCTTAATCTAGAAACTATTGTTGGATTCTATATAAACAGGGCTTCCCTTTTATGCAATAGCATTCCAGGAAGTTCAGTACCTAATTTCTAACAATAAACGAATGTACTCATTTTTACGGCAAGCCTACACTAATATGGTTTGCACGTTTACCAAGTGTGAATTATATCGCCTTTAGTATAAACGTTAATAAGTACTAACGAATATACTAGATACAAATTACAGACGCTGACAACCGTGTTAGTGCCGCGGCGTTTGGACTACGTCCTCCGTCACCAGCTAACTGGAGGTAGAACCCCTTTCTCCTTACGTGCTTCATGCACACAAACATTGATAGCAACATCTCCAAGAATCTCTCACATATACGCTTGCAAAGCTAGCCCCCCTAAGCACGCACAAGTGTCGCCTCCAACTGCGAACTTCACCGCTTGTGACGGAAGCCGCCGTGCCGTTTCAGCTTGACCCATCATTCCTTTACATACGTCGACCCACTCTCCGTTAATAAACAAAAATTTATAGGAATGCACACACACACACACACACACATACACATTAATAGCTATACGTCGTACGCAGATTATTACAGGTGATTACCGTCGGTCGTTGCGGACAAGAACGAGGACAGCTCAGCGGAGATCGAACTCAACCTTCAACGAACAGGCGTTTTTTGTCGTCCCGTCACTTCTCGTGAGCGCAGTAGCCGTCGACTGATCGTAGCAAAAGCAGCTGAGAATCCACCATCACAAAACGACATTGAAGCGGAACAGTTTTCCCTCTAGAGGGTGAAGCCGGAGAGCATGCGCCAGAGAGAGAGAGAGGGCGGGGAGGAATATATATATGTGTGTGTGTGTATATATATATATATATATATATATATATATACATATATAACACAAGTGATATCGCGTGTGGATGACAACGCATTGTTGGCTAAGCGAAACGGGGGTGGAGAGATATCGCTTGATGCCATCTCTACGACGCCGCCTTCGTTCCTTCCACAACCCGAGAACATGTCCTATTAGCTGTTCCCTCAAGATCGCATCGGGAACGGAAGAAACGGAGAGTGAAACAACACTGGCTCGGTTCGACGGACCTATTCGCCTAGCTGAGCTCTGTAGGCGACGGCGCCATTCGGCCGTATACTACGTGCAACGCTCCAACGTGTTTACCGTTGAGCGTAGTCTATCTCTGACAGCTGGGTCTATCTCTAGCAAGCGAGAGATACGAAAGGAGAGAGTGGAAATTGACTTATTCTGAGCATTCACAGCGCGAGAAAGTTTAACGTCCCTAAAGGCATTTGGTGTAATACCAACCGCCGGCCGTTGGTCGGTGTTAATGGTTGACGGTGTTGTCTCTTGGCATTGCTGATTGACCATGGTGGGACGTGTAAGTGAAGGCGTTTGGTTACATTTGGCAAAGCATATTTATAGGCTAGACGACAGGTCGTTTCAGTACATCTCGATAGCTGTGCAATGACAGCGACCATTGATAGCATAAAAATGACATCCATCTCAGTACTGTTTTGAATTGCTTGACGCCATTTTGTCGCTTTGGCGCCAACGTGCGTTTACGCGGTGCTGCTGACATGTTTTGGCGCGGCGTAGCTATTTTTCGTAGGATTCATTGAAAAAAGAATTCCTCACGAAAGGTATAGCCTTGATACGTTATTTGCCACATCCCTTTTAGGCCCTGGTAGATTCCGCCATGCAGTTCGGATACGTCGAACAAGATATAAGATTATTTTTTCTGAGATGCCAATTTGGATCAAGAGTCTATTAACGATGCCAGTCAGCCTTAAATGTAGGGTCAATGACTTCCTTAAGCGGCGTCAAAAAATTATTTAATTTCCGTCAGGTGTATTTTGGTAATTAAAAACCACTGGTTCAGTGGTTTTTAGCAAACAAAGATGAACAGCACTACATATACAAAAGTTTCAGCCCCATTGTATTCTCCGATTCGTTATCCAGTGCGGGTATATCATACGGCGAAGGGTAGTTTGGTAATTACTTAAAAGGCAGCCTTGCACGCCAGAGAGAGATAGTAGTACCCCCTATTTGGGCGGCATTATTCCACCAAAAATGGAGCCCGAAAGCATCGGACGGACTTTCTTTGCCCCATTTTCAACGTTTTCCACCATCCAGATAAAAACGAGCTTCTTAATAAGCCCATAAAGTCGGTAATGTGCATATAGTAGAGAGTCTCTGAAAAACGACAACGTTTAGGCCACGAGGACATGGCCTGAACGTGAACCCCCAGTTAGCAGGTCGGCGGTATGTAAGGGCATGACGACTTGACTCGTTTAAGGCCTTGGGCCTCCAAAAAATTCTGTGCAAGGTCATTACCAAGTTCACTTTAATGATCTTACGCGATTACGCGCAAGCTATAGATAAACAGTTGGGACATAAGAAGGAACTGCCAACAACTTGCCCCGATGTATTCTACGCACTATATAACACAAACTTTAGAATTTATTTCGCATTGTCTATGAGCGGTTTTAACAATTCTACTATGAACCGTAGAGTATTACATTTTAAAAGTCACATGTATAAACCAGGTTGGCCAAAAATTTGGTTTACATACGAAGGAACTAAACATTGATAGACAAATTTGCTGTTTTTCAAAAGAACTTTCACGTCAGCTCCAGGTCGTTCCTTCCTAATCTGTTCCTTGCTAATCATTAGGCGTAGAACTGAGCTGTACACTACGTTCGACTGAGCGACTGTATGATAGTCTGGATTTTTCAACGCATTATCTTCTCCCTATCTTCAAGTCTCTTTTTTTCCATTGTTATTTACGTACTGCTTGTTGTGCACACCTAATACGTGACCAAATATGTCTTTCGCAAAAACGCAGTCGTGCGATGGCCTCTGATATACAAACTACCAAAAGGTATTTGCGATGCGTCGCGAATCTAAGTTCGCCTTTTCCGTGAGGCGTCCTGTCTTCCAAGGATGGACACAACTGTTCTCTCTACCATATGCACGTCGAGCGAATCCAGCGTGAGCTGCGGCGTAAATATTTAAACCATGTTTGTGCCGAATTGCTGTAACGACAGGATCTCCACGTGAAGGCATGGCCACCAGTCAGCAATTGCAACCTGATCGCAGAATTGATACCAAGATAGGGATGCATCCCGGGCAAGCGGTGGCTATTAATAAAATGCGGGATGGGCGTGCCCATAGTTCTTGGGTTGCTCATAACACGTTCAGAGTCTAGTGCGATATCCGTTTTGTGATATTTGCAAAGCGGTCGAAAATCGTGGTACCAAAATGGTGCTACATGGTTATGGAGGCTGAATTCGTACAAGCCAAACCTCACAAATATATATATATATATATATATATATATATATATA
>MNPL01014461.1:927-26518 GCA_002081605.1 Tropilaelaps mercedesae | reverse complement strand
ATATATATATATATATATATATATTGCAACCCCTTACGCACATCCATTCTGTTGGTTTATGCCTTCCGGTGCCCCCGTACACCACTAAACCTTCTAGAACTAAAGCTGAATAATTTGGAACAGCATATTCCGATGGCGACACCCCTGGGAGCCATTGTTGCTGAAAAAACATGTCTTTATCCCAGTCTACTAGAGTTTTTCCGCCTTAGTTTTAGCTAAAAGGACGCTTTTTGTTCCAACAATGTGTCACCGTGTTTCTAAATGCAACAACGCCAATGATATGATGAAAATCGCTTAGTATGCCAGTTTATATTAGACGGTTCTTTGCGAATTTATCCTAAATGATGAAACGAAGTAAATACTATGTGGTGCAAAAAATTTTAGTTTAATGATGGCTCTCCAACTTAATTTTACCAACCTATATATAAATACCACTCAATAATAATATTAGCCTGTGGTATAGCACTCCTAGGATTTATTTTATCTATATAGAACTTCTATAAACTTGCATGCTGTTGCAAAGCACGACATTCTTACTTGAGACGGTTTGGGGCAGTTGAGTGAACACACCCTGAATTAATTAAACGCGCCCCTGGTTAATGTAACGTGTATAAAAATACTAAAAATATATTCAGGTCGCATAACAAAGTTGATAACAAAAATTAGCTTATACATTTTAGGTTTTTGAAAAAATGCATCGATTCTAAAAACTAGACTCAAGGGTTTTTTTGCAATGTGTCTATGCCCATTTGTAGAAAGAAATACAAGCCAAGAAATGTTGGATTCATCCTCTCTCAATACAGTGGTGATTAACAAAATGCCCATACATATTAGCTAATTCTGTATTGAAGCAACTATGCACCAGACACAGGGAAATTATGTGATTTATGTTGGAAAAGGCTGCGATCTAACTCGTATGAGAACAAAATTATACAGGTTTGGTTGTATCCAACAACGTATTCAGCTTTTAACGTACATATTTACGTTTCAATACGGTGCTAATACATACAGAATACGACCCTAGATATCTTCAATGCGGAAAACATAGCGCAGTTAATTGTTTATATTGGCAGTGTCTATGCTTTTGTGCGATTCTTGATATAACTGGAGCCGTTCGCCTCTTGTGAAATCAAGCTGTATCTTTTTGTGTTCTATATTAGAGTGACATTTTAGCTTGTCGTTGTTGAGATTCATTACCATAGCATAAGGCTTTCACTTTTTCTATCAATATTTTGATTCGAAGTTTTTTTTCGTTCATTACCTTTCTGCCGAACATCACAGTTTCTTATACAGTAGAGTGAGCAACACATGCTCGAATATATTTATGCTTAATATTATCTAACTGCTGTTGTCCGCTCTATTAAAAATAATCTTAAAGATGCAAACGTTATGCAATGACAAAAACAAGTTGATACAATCAAAATAAAATGATTACAAATTTTAACAAAAGAATTGTGGGTATTCGTAGGTAAGCGATTCACATCGCTTAGCCAATTTGCATTGGCGATTTGTTTTTTATATTTTCGAAAATCCTACGGGTTATCAAAGTATTTTTATAGCCATGTGTTAGAAGGTGTTTGATGAAAGATTTAATCGAAATATTTTAAGTATCTTCTTCTTGCCGTACTTAGGATGGTATACACAATTTCCTATCATAAGCTACTATGTCTGTAAAAATAAAATAACAGAAACAAAACTAGTAAAAAATCACTGTCACTGTTATATTTCATAAATACACCTTGGAATTCGATTATCTTTTCCTCGTGCGGCTAAAACTAAGCCAGTTTTAGAGGCACATAGGTCAAATAGATGCACTCATGGTGATACGAACCATGCTAGCCTAAGATTAGTGCCATATTATGCCTGACCTTCAAAAGGCAGGTATACTCTTAAGGAACAACAAGGTACAGCCAGGTCCCGCAACAAAATCAATAAAGATCACCCTTCGACCTTGGTGATGGACAAGGTTTTTAGCCTTGCTCTTAAATTGGCTAAGTTCGTGCGGTGCCCTACACATGCCGCGTACTTGCTGTATACATTTGTTAATAAGAGGGTCCAAAGGCCTGAAGTTCTCTCTAATGATTTTTTCACAACAGTATATCCAATAAGTCTGCTTTATGCAGCTTTTTCGTATATTGTACATTAGACAGGAAACTGTGCTCTTCAATCATATTTGATACCAACAGTGGTTATAGCTGTTAACTGTGAATATGTGTTTGCTTTGAGTAAACCTTGTCGGTAGAAGAAGTTCGGTAGAAGGGTACCCAGTTCATTTTGCATCGCATGTTCTGCCTTTATCGTTTTATATTGTGTGCTTTTTTTAATATTTTGACGTTTTATCATATGGTATTTCTTACATTAGGCGGCTCAATAAACACACAGAAAAAAGAAGGTGCGACATATTATTCACTATTTAAAGCTGGACTTTTATTTATATGTAGTACGTCTCCATTAAAATAATTCAAACTCCGGATCCAATATTGATCGTAAGCCCCAGGATACGCTAAAAAGCAATAAGACGCAAATATACGCTAGTTCCAGTTATTGAAATGACTCCATTTGCTCTGAATTGTCTTCTTCTCTTTCGCCTAAAGAGAAAAAAAACTGGAAAGTTATTCCGCCGGTCAGTTGTCGACGGTGCGGTAGTCGTTTGTCCATAAACCCACTTTCTTAGGATAGAGTCGTCGGACTATGAGACATATGGCCCTCGGCAAGAAAAAGCCGAAAGCGATAAGCGTGGTGTGACCCCTTAGTTGCTCTTTTGTATGGACGCTTTCCTCCTGTATGTTGTATGTGTGTAGTACAAATGCCGATACAGCACTCGAAGTAGCTCGCGGCTGTAGACATTGAACCCTTGGGCATTATTTCTGTGCATTAAAAAGAGTTAGAAGCGGAGATGCAAAGAGCAAAAGTAAAGCTATACAAGTGAACTCCTCAGTATCTCAACGAGATGCATAACGGGTCCAAGCCTTCCAAAGACCGGATCTCTTTGCAAGGCAGAGCCAGGCGCATGCCCAGGTAAAAAACGCGAGTGAAACCCGATCACCGACGTGGTCAGAGTCGGGAACAAGGGAGGAGAGAAGCTGATAGTAGATCAGCTAGACTTGACTGTGCGCATATGGTACCTACGGTACAACACACAATACGCAACAACGTGAGTAGCATGAAAAACTCGTAGACACTGTCAACCCCCAGCGTAGAGTGTTGATCAATGACGGCGTAGGAATTTTGATTTAGGTTGATGGCACACTCAATCGGACGACGCGGATGGGGGCATCGCCCTACGTTTGAGCTGCTCATAGGCGAGGCTTACCAGGAGCCAAGAGGAAAACAAAGAGAAAACACGTTGCATGGTGTATTCGATGATAATGCAAATAATCGACGTATATTTTTTGTTAAAATTATTGAATTTATGAATTTAATATACAGTCATTTATAAATATGATAAATAATTAAAGAAAGGGTAATATTCATTGGTTAAAAATCATTTCTGTAAAGCGCAGCAAAATCAAACATATATAACGCAAATTTCCTCTCCTGATTACCACGGCTGCGAGAGTAGTTTCACAAGAAATGTGTTATGTTAAATTTGTGTTAACAGGTGTACCAATTTCATTTCGTTGGAACAAGTCATCAACAAATCGTATTCACTGAAAACCGATCATCAGTACAAAAAAAATGGCTAAAAAACTTGGTAGTTTATTTGATTAATATGTCCGTCATATGTCTATATTAGGGAAACGTAACGGCCGATCCACTTTTTGGTTATGAAAGACATTTGATGGACTCTAAACAATGAAGCCATCACGACTTCGTTTCCAAAACATATAATAACCTATGCATGAAAGCATTTTTAGATTGCACTTGTCATGGATAAATATTAACCTCAATCCACTGCCAGATTTTTTTTAAGACCCTGTCAATTAGCATTAAGTCTGTAATTGCTTTAAAATGTCGCTTATAACTATAGTAATCTTAAAGTGCTGGTCGTGTTTTTAAGCAAAACGAGAACAGTTTTTATTAACATAATTAGCGTTTATTATGCCCCTGGATTAGAGTGTACTATTCTACTAACAGATCTGACAAAAACATAATGTACAAAATAAGTTTAAATCTAATAGCTTTTTAAATACATATATCTGTGCAATCACAGCCAACTACTGTGTTCACAGAGTTAAGCGACCACACAGTCAGTCGATTAGAAAAATCCACAAAACGGACTTAGTTATGTTGGAACGGGTATATCAATATTTAAATGTATATATAAGTGTAAATATACCTTTTTCCCACAACGAATACTCACAAAGGTAGGTCAATGAAATTCGCTCTATCCCAAGTACGGATGTTTGTTTTCGAGGAAAGAAGACTAAAATGCGCAAGGTACGTTTTCACGGTCATCTTTCCTTATGACATGACGAATAAGTTGTGCCATATACTTGTATAGAATGCAGAAGCAGACGGAAGAGAGAGAAGTTCACTTGCATCGGCCCTGCATGTCGTCACTATTTACTAAGAACTCAGACCACAAAACTTAGACAGCCACAATTTAGATTGACTAATGGAGCTTATCGGAGAGAACGGACTAAGAGGCACAATAGGAAAAAGAGGGAACTAATATGCGATTAGTTACCAAGGTAAGCACGCTTACACGCCCCACTCCAACCTGATTTATGGGACACTAATATATTCTTAGTCGTAGTCGGGAGTTTTGAGTAAACGTGAAAAGAGTTTGAGGTACAAGCCTTAAAACGTTCTGTAGGGACTTTTCTTTGGATAAATGTTAGTTTCTAATATTTTCGTCGTTTGTTCATACGCCGTACACTATCACTCTCAAACCAAAATGCATGAATATTTAACTGTACGTGATAAAAGTGGCCCTCATGAGCCCTGACTCCGTACCCCTAATAAACACAATCAAGCTTCTATTGTCAAAGAGTATTAACTACCTCTAATGAAAAAAACTCTCTGCTCCCTTTCAATGGGAAAGGTCCCTTTGTTAAGTCACACGTGGCTTGGTAGGGGCTTGCTAAGTTGAATCGTGCTACTCCACCTTTTCCGTGATGCAGCGATGCCACAGCTATTATTTGAATAACCTATTGGTGAGGGCCTCATTTGGCTTTCAAGCGTAAGCTGAAACGGATGACGCTTTTCATCTATACTTTATGACGCACTTGGATACCTTCATAAGTAAAAAGTACTTTAAAAAGAAATAAAACAACGAATCAATACTAAAGGCAAATGTTGTCCATGTTCATAAAAATAAAACGAACTTTAAACTGGAAAAAAACAACCATCTAGAAATACTTTGGGATTATAATTCACCTGACCTTAGAACAAACAAGAACAGCAATAGCTTACTCAGAGTAAAATTTTCCACGGAAGCTTAGGTGCCATTTATAATGTGAGCACGTACTTGCGGCAATTAATTAGCTGGGTACGATACAGCTATGGGATTATAGTACTAGCGTTAAATACGAGACATGACAAAATGGATAAGCGAAGTTTCATGAAAAAAATGCCTACAACAATATTAGGGAGCTTACGGGCTAAACAAACGACAGGCCGTTGATCGCTTGGGGCCACGGCACGTCGACCCCAACCGATTAGGAGAAATAAAATATTGGAAAAGACTGAGTGCCTAGGGCGGCAATTCCGTAACCAAACATTATTTTAGCGGTCTCTAAAGGCGCTCGTTAACCGTGTGATATACCAGTTTCCTAATGGTTTTTTCTATTTCCGTACATATTTGTTAAGTGAAGCCGCACTGATTCATAGGCAAATCTCGTCATATTTGAAACGTATTCATCATACTTCATACTTAATATCTATGTGCGTATTGCAAATGGAAAAGCAGTACAAAATATCGTCATTTAGAAAGCCTTGTTTAAAAATGTAGAGACAACTGAGAAGTCGTTTAAGGAATACTTGCTTCAGAGAGTAGGGTTTCACAACGATGTTAGTGTGATGAGTTTAAAACGGACTTCCCTGTGCCCGAAAAGCAAATAGCCGGCTACGCACGTTTGCGCGGAAATCGCGGGGCAAGAGGGTCAAAGACGGTTTTCAACTTTGAAGTTTTGCATAAGGGTTACATTTAGGATATACTATCGTTTTATTTAGCTAGCTTCGTACATACTGCACTTCGTAGAGTTACAGTCCTGGTTACTTCGTGTGGGAATCTGTTTTGCCTTGTTGTGCAAGTCCATGCAAAAGAGAGTCGGCAAAAATACCTTGTACCAAAGAAAATAAACTCTGCAACCGTTCTGCAATGTTTAAAGTTCCTAAATATTCAAAAAGGATAAAACATAATTGCATAATAACGAAGCAGCATTCGGTCGAAAGTCCCTACAGCCTCCGACAAAAAACCTTTTTCGAGCGCAAAAAAGGTTAAAGAAAGATTTCGCGTTTCTAGTAAGTCATCTAGACGTTCGGTATGCATCCAATGAATTCACCTTCTAATATGATCGGTTTCTGTCAAAACCAAGGTACTGATATCATAGCCATATATGGAATATATGTCAATATTCCATTGATTGCGAAATTGAACCGACGTAAAAAGGTATTTGTGCATATTAGAAATTAGAATTAGTGCGTATTTGTACATATTGGAAACAGAAGATATGCTAAATAGAACGTATACGGTCTCATCTAATCGCTATTGCTTATATTTTGATCGATGTTATTCAGAAAATAAATCTAAAATATACGGGGTCCATGGAATATGTTTATTTATCCAGTGATACTTGAATCATATTAAGTGCACCTCCTCATACATGGTCGGTCGGCAAAATATAACATAGATACCAGAAATATGCTAAAAATATGAGCAAGCATCTCCATATTTAATAACAATACTTATACAGTAATATTCTCGCGGTCATGTTTGTACCTCTATGAAAAAGTGGTGAAAAATAATGCCAACTCTGAGTGATGAAGCGCAGTGTTATTGCAGCATTGCCACATGACGAATCGTAAAGCCAGCTAAGATTCACTCTGGTCTTTAGATAAAACAACCATGATAAAAAAACAAATATAGTAAAGGAGGTAGCTGCTTGTTGCGTACACATGCGAAATGTAGCATTAAGTTTTTGTGTAAACGATGTTCCACGAAAGCCGATTATGCATTTTTTCTGTAGCTGCCGTTCTCTCTAGTCGAAGCTTTAATGGCACTACGTTTACGCGGTCATCGGTGCTAATATGATGATGTTTCAGGAAATGCTCAATCTGTTTGCAAAAATCTCAATGCTCAACCATGCTTGATTGCTTGTAGTAGAGCTCTGCCTTTTTTCTATCTGATTCCGACGTCAGTAACGCGGGCTTTAGAAATGTACACTACAATGTGCCACCTATTAAAAGTGTCTAATTTTTTAAAAGCTGCCTTGTAAAGAGTACCAAAGAGATATAAGATATTCCATGTCAATTCACTAACTGTAAGATTCGACATACAACTAACGATTTTTCACACATTTATACCTGTGTAATCGAAACATACGAAACGCCTTTTAAAATTCGAAACTTGTTGTGACGAACGATCTGATAATAACGGGTTGGCGTAAGTAAAATTGACCGAAAAACCTATTTCTCCGTTTTTAAAAACTTCAACTTTAGTGTAGCGTGTGACTCATTATTTTTATTCCGTGTTTTTAATATTTCGCCTAAAATGGGTTAGTCTATTATTATTTTCTAAAAGACGACCAATCTGTTATGTTTTACCAAAAGAAAAAAACACTCGTTTTTCGCAAAAACTGCATCGCTTGTTTCAGCGATTCGGTTGCTGTAGCTACGTGCAAAAAGTTATTGATTGTACCTTTCTGTAATTCTTAAATTTTGGTAAATATTTTTGCAACCACAACCTTATCTTACCTGTTAATAAAGCTATACGTATTATTACATTTTTGGAACGGCAGCTAGGTTAAAACTTATGGTCAGCTCTCGTACAAAGTTGTTCATATGCTACGTCTTGCAACAGTCTTTTGGCTGTGAAAATCAGTTGTCACATGGTTTATAAAAGCATTGTACAAAAGCCAACTATACATTACACTGTCTACCCTCCATTTTCTCCAGATCTTCTGGTTAGAATAGCCTCTGTTGTGCTTCCGACTTGTACGTATAAATATACATGCTGCGTTTAATCTAAATCGTTTTTCTTTTATAACGCTTTTGTAAATGTGTACAGTGTCCCAAAGTATTAGTAAAGTGGGAAGCTGGAGTGGTTTTCTATATTTTTACATCGTACCTCGAAAACTGTGTTCGCGAGGACTGCTTATAAAAAACGCTTCAAAATTGACCAATTTTTTAGGATGTGTGGTGTATTTGCAGAGGGATCTACATATATTATACTACCACGCGCCGTACCCAAACTACACATTTAGTTAACCAACCAATTAATGCATACTGGTCAATAGCAGAAAATTACGTTTGTCCAAAAATTTTTGTACGAAAAAAAGTCTGCTCCATGCCATGTTAACTAGCTTGTAGTGCAGACTCCCCTGACGCTCTTTTGAGGCCACTGGCGGCGATTAGTGTTTCATTAGACTCTCGGCAACTAGGACTCGGCCAAAAAAGAGCCCCCCTTCCCTTTATTACTAATCGTCTTTTGGTTTCCTTTTCGTTTATTTGGTTTGAAATGTCAGCTAGCCCATTGAATTCGAGAAGCTAGGTTGCTCAGCCCGTGGCTGTCAAAGCCTTTTGATCTCGGCTATTTGTTTCTCGATAGGTAATGATGACATGCAGAAGCAGAAGAAAACAAGCAAAGTAATCAGTCCTTTTTATTGAACCAAGGCAATTAGGCTGCAAAAACTCTATGCAATAGGTTGCGCAATGCATTCATTATGCTTGGAGAAAGAGTGTTCGTCAAAGCTTATTTTAGGTGACCTGGGGGTTTCTTTTTCTCGAACGCATAAGTTCGTAGCTATGATAGAGCAAACTGGATTGGTCTACGTTGCGAAATGCTTTAACAAAGAGCAATATTGATACAATATTCAAAAGTAGCTATGTCTGTCATATTATGGATCTTTCCGATTGACTAAACGCGTGTCGCCTGATCTCTGCAGACACCATGATGTAGCTGTGCAGGTCACGTTTTGTCAAACCAGTAGTAGCGTGGTAACCACTATAAGTATCGTATGTATTAATTGTATTGACAAATAAAAGTAACTTTCTCCTAATAATTTAAAATGTGACACACTTTTTTAACACCAGCTATCTGTTCAATGATTCAAACCGCTTTTGTTGTGTATAAACCCTGATTTTGTCATAGATATAAGCAATATTCAGAATATATATCAGCAAACAAGAAATAGTGGAACTAGATATAAGGTAGAGAGTTATTAGCTCATCCCGGAGATCCAGCAGGATGCTCAATGGGAAAAATTATTGGAGTGCAGACGCACGAGAACCCCTTTTAAACTCGAACTCCTTCTTCATCCGTAGTTGAATTGGCAGCAAAGCTGAACAGCATCACCTTTAACTATTTATTCGACTGTGCCATAGAACATGACCGCGCAAAGATGCCGGCCCCGACACCGCGCTACATCATCTTACGACTAGAGGCAAAGCAACTGAAACCGTGAATACTATAGCTGACATAGTCAGGGTCTTTTAGCTACGCCTCGCTTATGACTACTACATCAAATTTGGACCTCTCATCTTGCAGAAAACACTCCGGTTCTCATCCCTCTCTGGTTTCTTAAGGTCCTTCGTCCTAGCGTTGAAATGAAACAAAAAAAGCTGACGTCAGTCTAAGAAGTATTATACCAAATCTCGCGAAAATCGCTTATGACTGAGATTTTCCAATACTTTTTATTGTGTAGTAGTTTTTTATAAAACCTAATTAGTGTCAAGTGCAATTATTTAATATATCACAATATTATATTTTTAAAATATCACAGAAACACTTGTATATGAGTTATTTAATTATAGGGCTAAAGCAATACCCGTATAAGCAAAAACGAATTACAAATGATTAACAAACGAATGTTTGTTAACCGTGTGAAATTCTTTGCCGCCCGGGTGCTACAATTGTGCTTAATTGCGTCTAAGTTGAAACTCAAATAGGTTCAAATGGAAATATTTTTACTTAAAATCGGTAGAAAGATTGTAGTTGCTTTTTGATTAAGAATCGAGTAAGAGTATGAGTTTTAATAAATTACAATTTGAATTATGTTATGTGGTTCTAAAACCGACCCGAGTTAAATATTTCGCACACATTCACTTCTCTGTCAATTTAAAAATTGACTTAGAAATGTATTATTAAAAATAATTACAAACGTCACTAATTATGTCAGTGAAAAATAATTGTATCAGTCGCAGAAGCTAGATATCCGTTCAGACAAGATCGACTTTGGATCCTAACATTTTAGTCCAGTTCTAAGTAAATTTTGAGATTCCGACAGAGCATTATAGTTTTAATTCGCTTGTGGTTAAATATTTGGAAAAACTTATGGTCTTTCGGCCTGCTCCTTCAACATACTTTTGATACCGAGCAAGCCTGTCGTTTTCTGAAACTTCAATGAATATCACGATTTTGATGATAAAGAAGCTATTGTCATAATCAAGCGTCATTTTATTTGCAAATGTAGCCTGTCAATATTGTCAAAAGTACCGTTTTGAATAACGCAGAAGTACATTTCTAAACCTTAAGATCTCTAAGTATAACAAGACCGCGGTGCAAAAAAGTAAGCATTTTTGAAACCCATCAATCTTATCAATAATTAGTCTCATCTGTTGATGTTATCACGACTAATGCGATTAACGCAACATGCAAGCTAAGCCTCTATATTGATTAGGCTTTAGACTGGCAGAGTTAACGCGCTTACTGCGGGGACAATCATAGAGGTACTAAACTATGCGTAATACGTAGCGCCTCTGTCATAGAGGTTTAAAGACGACACGTATGTAAAGGGAAACATAGAATCAAGCCGTTGTCGCAAGGAATCATCACTAAAGTGTCCCCAACTGGTTATAGCGTTGATCAAAGGCTGAGTTGTGTGGTTAACACCAATATTCACCTACCGATTTTCGCCAAATAATTCTCCCTAACTAATTATCTGAACGTCCCCATAAACACGTTCAATTGGTATCCATTAACTTATACAACCTGGCGTCCTACCTACCATCCAGTGTGTTCTGCGTTTAAAGACGTCCTCAAAAATGACATTACAATAATAACTATCGACTAAAGTCGTCGATGATATACTCCAATACTAAGGTGAGTTTATTCTCTGTGTAAACCTTGCAGATACCTAGAGGGAGCTAATAAATAACAGTCGGTATTATGACAGTTTATTAGATGATAACGGTGTAGGCTTGAATATGTACTTCTACTCACATTATATTGACAGTTGTAGTCACTAGCGTTTCACAAATCAAAAGGTTGTCATTTACTCAAAGTAGCAAAGTGGTAACAGGAGAAATGAGTGCTTGCTTTTAATCCTTAAATAACCCCGAAAACATGCTTGGCAAACATAATTTCGTACTCCAGCTTCGTATGTTAATCAAGAGAAACAGTCAACAAGATCATACCAATGGAGCTATCAGCTTACAAAAATAGTGAAGAGCACAAATCACGAATGCGAATAACCAATCTTTGCTTTCAATCATACTTATCATTTTAATTACTCGTTTTCAGGTATTATCTATTCTTAGGTATACTTATAAAATTCTTAGTAGAAAATTGCTCATTAATTTTTCCGAGGGACCATGCAACCAATTGAGTTACTAAGCTGAACAGCAGAACCAAAATATGTCATTTCGAGATAAAAATCTTTGGAAGATAATAAGCCCAAATATTTAAATGTAGAAATTCTAGCATAAACGAGATATTTCATAAGGAGCGCGAAAATATGTTTTGAAACAAAAGTTGGCATGTATCCTTTATGACTATCCAAAAACGGATTTTAACGCGTACAACATCAAATCGCATAAATTAAAACGGCCCACCGTCGTAATGTGGGTTTTTCCCAAAACACCTTGCAATTACTACCGCTAAGCTTTTTTTTGCTCTCCGAGAGGAATCAACTCGCCAATCGTACCAAGAACAGGCTGCCGAACTGTAACACGTATAGATTAAGCTTAGAAGCTGGGTACAAACTATCAACTAAGCACTCAGTCATTACTGCCAGAACGACTCTCAGTTTTTCCAAATACGTTTTTTTCAGTTTAGAAAAGAGTATCGGTATCGGTTTAAACAAATGTGGTTACGAGGCTGGTATATATCTGTCTCCGACTGATCAACCATGTTTCTATGCGTCCTATCATATCTTAAACACTATATTTATCCACTTTATTGATTAATTACGACTCTTGATTTCAGTTTTCGCAACATTCTCTCAAATATGTTTCGGCGTACAATACATACCTGCGAAAATGAATTGATATTCTAAAATATTGGATAGAGAGGGACCGTTCTTCGCGCTCGAATTTAAATTGCGTAATGTCGCTCACCTTCTTTGTATACCTAAAGAGTTATGTAAAGCTGTAATTGACAAAGTTAGAGATCAAAATTGCAACATTGAAGTCCGAATATATTACCACTCCAAATCGCTAATAGACTCAATTTTCGAACCGGTTAGATTAAGAGAGGATCATACAACAAGCGAGTTGTCCCTAGCTTGTTGTGAATCTTGGTCGTCCGATTCATAAGAAAGGGGACAAGATCTCTGCTGGTAATTATCCTGCAGTTTCCAAAGGTTCTATTGGGTGCATTATCTTGGAAAAAATACGCATTACGACAAATTTCAATATCACACAATCTTTCTGACTCCAACATGGGTTCAGAAAGAACAAGTCCATAGAGACACCGCTTATCCAAATGGTACAATACAAGGCACTATTTCAAAATAACCGAGCAGGGTTTGACAGTATACACTTCGATTCTTTTAAGACATTTGATTGGGCTGGTCATACCCGCGTTCTCCGAACGTTTGAAACTTTAGAAATTGACTTACGTACGATAAGCTGGATGTGGTACTACCTGAGTAATCAATGTTTGATAATGAAGATAGGCAACCGGTGGTTTTTCGATAAAGCATACACACTAGATGCTCGTTGGTGTTTCTGCTTGGGCCCACGGCCTTTCATTTCCCTTTTTCCTGGCTTAGTAGCCAATATAGTCGATGAACAATAGAGTTACCATTCCGATTGGCGTAAAGAGTCCAACAAAAATTTTACGCGGACTATCTTGAGTTAGACGTCTTTTCTGGTTATGACGTTGAACACAATGTGCTTCAAAGGAGTATAATATGTACAATAATACGTTTGTCCTATAGAAACTTACATGTCTTTATGATAACTATTTGAGTCACATATGTACATAATAAATTCTACTCTTCGCGCACCTTTTGATCCAAGGAGACATGTAGATGCACGGGTTTAATCCGTTGCACAATTATATTTATGAAGTCCGTCTTACGAAGTAATGCAGGAAGCGATACCGTGGACGTTAAATTTTAATTGATGGTTAGCCCTAAAAAATATTTTAAATTATGTTCTTATTTTCGCGATCAGTTCTGTTTAAAATTTTAGGATCGCAGTCACACATGAACTTGAGTCAGATTTTAATGGTATAGTTCAAGATTAGTTTAATAGTTGATATTTTACTGTGAAACCCTTAGGTTTTACATTAGCATTTTGAAAAACCTCATAATTCTTGGATCCCATATGCTATTAACTATAAGAACCGTCCAGAAAAAGCTAACGGTAACATGTTTATTAAAATAAGACGTTTTAGTAAATTATCTAATTTTGTGAACATTAGAGAAAATTTATTATGAAATGAGCAAACCGTTTCGGCACCAGAAGCCGCAAGAACGAAATGCCGTAATAATATCTCGACTAAAGCTCCGTAACCAGCACAGAAAGATCGCTCAATAAATTACGTAAATACATCATATAATATCATATTCATGTAATTCATTAAAGATCATATCGTGATATTACTAAAGCTACATTTTGATATCAGCAAAGACGCATTTCGCTCATACGATAAAATAATCAGTAGCTAAAAAACAGTTTTAAAGATTTTAGGGCTGACCATCAGTCAATATCTAACTTCAATGATACTGCTTGTTGCATCACTTCGTAAGACAGACCCTATAAATGTACAACGGCGGGGATTGAATCCGTGCATCTACGTGTCTCCTCCGATTGCAAAATGCATGCGAATACACCAAGCCACTGAGCCACCGGTCTATCTATAGGTGTTTATCATTACATTTTTTATTGTACGTCGATTATATGCCTTTTTTCCGATGCAGAGTAGTACGAAGCTTTATCAAAAAGTAATTTTCGTATTAACGTATTATTTATTATTTTTAGATTCACATGGTCTTCTCAGAATATATATTACTAAACGAAGCAGTGATCACATCAATAATGTTTTAAAATTTACTAGAGCTACAACGTGAATTTTTATATATTTCTAGCTTCATATGCCACGGTGTCAATGTCTGTGGAACTGTGATATTCTCCTAGAAGATTTGAAAATACATCTCTGCTTGTAATTGAACAGCGATATTTCTTCTCACGAACGTCTAATTACCGCTATTCGGACTGGACGTCAATGCCGTTCACTGAAAGCGCACTACAGAATTTTGCTGCAGCAATGAAACTGTGGCAGAAGCCTAATCTATGGATGTTGCTACAGTGTACTTACTTCTTTAGTAGCATTCAAGTCACGTTTCGACATAATAAAGGATCTGAGCTAAATGTGATTTATTATGCTACTGCCATATGTGACCTATGGCTTATCTGCTACCGTTTAATGACCACGATGATGAATGAACACCAATATGTTCTATTTAGAGGTATGCTTACTGAACGCTCAACTTTACTCCGCAGAAATTCGTTTTCCGGGCAGCTTTATGTGCCTGATCGTTTTCATTCATTTTAAAAAAAACAAACTTTTTAAAGAAAAACCAGGAAAGAAATCGTGCACACTCTTCAATTTCAACCATATCAAAACATGGCGGCACGAGCAAACAATAAGTATTATATCTAAATGGCTGGCGGTATGCACAACGAACAGCGTTTCCATTTATCATAATGATAAGCCTAACGTGGTAGTGATGTTACTTAATACGAAAAATCACCACAGTTTATGAAAACCGATTGGTCTCGTCAGCTGATTCTTCAGTCAGTAAATTCTCAACGCGAGTGCTTAATGCAAATATTATTATCATAACGATCGACTTTTGCCTGCGGCCTCAATGTGACAAAATGTAAAGACGCATATAATGTGTAGTTTAAGTCTGTAAGATGGTGTGGCTTAATACAGCTAAACCATAAAACTTACCTTTTCAGATTTCAAACGTAGTCATTTGTATTGTAGGGCTTCCGCCTTACCGGCGTAAGCCTCACGGTGTTCCTTTGTTGCGAGGAGTTGTTGTTCCCACGCTGCTTATGTAGTAGGTGTGCGTTACAGATCCTCTCCTAAAGGTTCCCGTAACTAATAAAGAATTGGCTAAGCGTGAAAGTCAGCTTCAAGGTTTTTTTTCACTCAGTCGGCAAATTCCGGAACGATGACCTGAACGGCTGCTTCAGGATTCTGCCCCGTAGGCTGGCATTCCATTCCACCTGCCAGCTGGTTACCTTGATCTCCCATTCCTCGGCCTTCGTTCTAGAAGTGTCCTCCCAAAAGGCACCACGGAACTTTATCTGAAGGTCCCACGGAGGGTACCAGTCAGAACGGGCAGGTTGGTACGGATAATATTCAACCTTCTGCGACTCTCTCCGAAACCACTTTTGTTTGGCAGTATCCAGGCTATTTGCAAAGCTGCTGTTTTCGCTTCTGCTGCTGCTTGATAAAAATGCAGGTCAGACCAGATGACGGCCAGACACCGAACGCTATATTTTTCTACTATCTGCTGCCGTACAGGCGAATATTCACTGACGAGCGTTCTTAGAGCCAATGAATGAAACCGCTGAACTTTTTTGAACACTTCCGTACTCCTGCACCCACCTTGAAACAGCTTCCAGAATTTCATTGATTCTTGCTTCCAACAGGTCCTGGTTCCCCTGACTGTCGCCGTAAAGTCAGCGCGTAAGCTATGGTGTCGACGACTGAAAACAACTGCAGCAGGAGGACTTCATCATTTGTTGTGCCGCGAGGCAGAGGAACGAGAGTGCACCCCTCCGGGACACTAGCTACCATGCGCCAAATTATGTCACTACCTTATATGTGACTATTTCTCAGATAGACCGACATCATCCCAACTGAGTAGAGGAAATACGAGAAAATCTGTTAAAAGCATTTCTTGCGTCCAACATGATCATTAAAAAAGGTTCTTTTTCCTAATCATGCTGCACTGTATACATAGCGTCTTTGAAACCACTCCAATGAATATCAGCAAATACTGGTCTAATCATGCGGAATCCATACTGTGAGTCCTACACGGAGCCGTCACGGAGCCGTATGCCTTGCCGTACAATCATCGAGATTCTCCTTGAAGCCTCTAGCCAGCGTGTCTAGGATGTACCCCTCGTTCAGATTTAAGGATAACGTTTGCTTCTTTCCATTTGGCGGGCAGTTGGCTCTTTTTAGTCACCATAGTTTCACCTCCTCCATTAGTTCTACGAAGTTTTTAAATAATGGCCTGACGGGCTCTGGTGAGATTCCGTTAAGCCAAGTTCCGGGTATTTTGCGTTTCAAGGTGGCCAAGACCTCTCATGTACTGGTCTCCAATCTCCAAAACTCTCTCTGGAAGTCTGCGTGAGTTGGGTAAGCATCTAGTAATGATCTATTTATTTTTGCCCAAAATTATGCTCTATATGTATAAAAGGTATTCTGATATTCCTGTGCACAACACGGTCCTTCCTTATAAATTTTGCTCAATAGACTAGTGGTTACCGCTAGTATTTTTCTTGAATTTGAAATATCTTTTCTTTGAAAACAGCTCTGGCTTTTCTGTAAACCGTCGAGCAGAAAGTTACTTTTTTTCCCCTGCGACCTGAGCTTTGTACTTTTTGCATTGCTTTATGTGTACTAATTTCCTGTGAGCAACTCATCTGGTAGGGTTAGCGTAGGTTATAGATATAAAAGTTCGAGGTAGAAGAGAAGTTAGTGAAAGAAACGGGTGGATACTTCGAAAAGCGATAGAGTGTCGAGAAGTGTGCACCTAATAGAATTATAAAATTATATTAAACACTTTGTTTAAAGTTCATGTGCGCAAGGAAAGTAACAGGTACGAACGGACAGAGTTAGACTCACGTCATTAGTAACCGGTAGCTTTCTCAACTGACGCAAATAAAAAGCTTTCTTCAAGGGTAATACCTCTGTTCGGCATCGTAAACCTGGCAAGTAACTTCTTGGCTGCGATTTCGGACAAAAGTTTCTCTAAATCTAGGTCATGCAACGATGTTGCGAAGATCAGGAGTCAACGAGCGGATTTATTTTTCTTGATGAGAGCACAACAAAATATGTCGAATTACAGGGTTAGCCCTTACCAGAACGTACAAATACGAAGGCATTTGTTATTAATTTATGCAAGTATATTATGGCTCCCTTGGGAAACAGTTCCGATAACTATCGCTGTATTTACACAAGTCATGTTGTTATAGTCTACATGACGATTAACCATGCATGTATAAACCAAGCAGTTTTCAGTGAATGATATGATAGCATTGGAGTATAACATTCACTTTGATCTCATGAAAATGAGGATATGTGCTAAATCCTCTATGTTTTGCTGTCCTCACTTAACACTCAATAGACACCACCTAATATTTCTTCCAATATTTGGTAAAGCCAATTGACTTTAAAGATTGTGGTGTTACAATAACTATTAATTAACGTACTAATTAACGCACTATTAATTAACGTAATTTAAGAAGTATGGTTCAGAGGGGTAGAATTAATGAAACAAGGTGGCATGCAATTACAGATAAAGGCTGGAACCGTTTTTTTCAATTTGGATTGAATCATTAACCTGCTAACGTAAACTTATTCGCAGTATGGTAACCATATTAGTGCCAATGATTATTATTGCCAATTGTTCATTTATGACCCATTCTATAATAAATATAAACAGGTTTAATATAATTGTCAGTTAATTTCATGTCGGTTATGTACTCAGAAAACTTTTTATAATTTAAAACTGATCATGTTATAGTCCACTATGACTGTAAAGAGTATATACAACATGCGCTGCCCACGTATATTGTATATATACACAGGTTATCCGCAAAATGCTGTTTTTGTATTTTTCCCGAATACGGTTAGGGATTGAACAAAAAATATTAGAAGAGAATTTTAATGCATTTTGATAACGCAGCTCATGGAAAACTAAGATTTTTATGTGGAGGCTTATTGTCAACACTCAAAAGTCTTTTGAATGTTCACCAAATGTGCCTTAACAACCCGTAATACAGTATTCAAATTTTGTGAATATAATTAAATATAATAAACCTTTTGTTCACTAACAATCACAAATTGAAGCTAATGGTATCAGAATTTCGTTTACCATTTGAAAAATATCTCAGTTTCGAGTAAAATATGCTGTGAGACGCATAATTTAGCTTATTTTGAACGTCACTGTATGTTAAGCAAAACGTATTCTAATATATTCTTTTTTAAATTCTTTTTGAAACATCATGAGATTTTTCTTGTTATTCTATACAAAGTTGTTTATTTGATCAAACAGTGTGGTTATCTACGATAACCTTCGTATGACAATTCACATTTCGTTCACTACATTATTATTGCAGCAGGTATTTAAGTGCGTGCCCTTATTAATTATACATCCCTTTTTGTAGACGCTACACTGCCATTCCGTATTTCTTATGGAAAAATGAAAAATAATAGTTAATTCCATCCTTAGAATCACTTCGGAACCATGCTTCTGCTTAAATCGCTAAAGCCATCTATACCGCAGAGCGTAAAGGGCTTATAGAGAGCAGTGCTCTGTTGGACTAATTTCTACCAAAGATCTTCTTTGAGATAAGTTAACAGAGGTTTCTTCAGTGGACTGCATACTGGGGCTAGTTATTATAGGCAAGTGCAACAAGTTATCCATTCTATAGCCATAATAACAATGGCGTAATACTCTTAGTACTGAGAAAGGTACACATGAAGGACACTGCGTAGGTGAACTTCACGATCAACTAACTGACCCATAATATGAACTCGACGAGTCTTTGTAGACATTAAATTTGACTTTTTGATGGTAAAAACCACTTTTCTTAATCTAACAGATTTTATTTTAGTGGCATTTTTGTGCACCTCATTCTACTTATTGTAGCTTGGCATCCTGTTGTATTGCCAAGACCCCGGCTTAAACGCATCGTTCTGATATATCAGGAAAGGCTCATGAAACAATAGTCACGTGCCTGCTATTTCAAACGATGTTTTTCTTTTAATTATTTTTGCCCTTACTAATTAAACGTTATCCAGTAAAAGACTTGATTATCGATAGTTAGTGAATTGAGTAAAAGAACGATCGTTCGCTTTTTCTTTTCTAAACTTAAGTGTGTTTTGCAATATGCTCACTGTTTTGCTCTTTCTCATCACCCACTTCCAAATGCTCTCGTCGCACCGCCAGTTTTTTCGCATTCTCGTGATAGAAAAAATCTAGAACTGTCGCTCCTAACGCAGTGGTCTTCGTTAGTTTAGTCTGATACTTTCAGTGGTTAGGTATTCAATACAACCAGCCTCGAGATGGCGGTAGAAGGTCTGCGGTGTCAACACCTAAGTTTCGAAACACCGTTTTCTTGCTTTTCTAGACCACGCCTCATCAGACTTCTTTTCTCAAACCCACTACTTAGTTTTCTACACCCACTACCCAGCAACTGTTCCATCATTCACATGCGGTTCCTCATACCACACCACGAACTGCTCACGCTTCGGGCGACGCCTCAACGGCTCGACGCTCTAAGTCGGCATACCACAAGGATCCACGAGGACTGTTTCTGGCGTTGCGACAACTGGCTTGTGTCGCTGTGGGTCGCCTCCCTTGCAAGAGACAGAGGAAATCGCAGCGGCAGAGGGAAGCAAGTGCCAACCACAGCTGTCACCAGCTGCACGATTCCACGGACCATCGTTTACCGTGCCCCAGGATAGGGGAAGAGAGACGTAGAATGCTAAAGCGGGTGAGAGAAAAAGCAAGTTTGCTTTGATATAAGCGTGGCTCATTCCCTCCTGCGGCCTACACTTTACCGTTTACGATAAATTTTTGCCAGAAAAAAAAAAATAATTATAGATAACAGGCTTATTTAACAAGACAGCCATTTGAATTGACTTGTTGTGCTGCAATTTTCAGTTTACTATTTTTATCATGCCAAACAAACGCATGTAGATACTGGGTTGAGTTAGTATTTGACAAATGCGTAGCTTTTTTCGGAAGATTCAAACGAAGTAAGCTCAAGTCCAGCGAGAAATTATAATAATGTTTATTTAAATCTGCAAATAGACTAACATGGGATATGTTTGTGCCCTGGCATCAAGTCATATAAACAAATCTTATACAATTAACATTATAATTTAATTAATATTAATAATTAACATTATAAATATTAATTAAACTCTCAGCTTGCCTATGAACGACGATGCCAACGAAGGTAAGTTCAATGCTTGGTATGTTCTTAGCATATTATTGTACACGAGGTTTCACGGATATCGCCTATATTCCGAAATGTCGTCAAATATGTGTAGTGGACATATTTCACCGGCTTCTATACGTCTGGCGTATGGTGGGAACTGTCTTGTTGAACCAGGCGTTTTTCCGTCAATGTTGTCTAATTGATAAGCTACTATTTTTCGGCGAAATTTTTGCTAAACGGCATCAAGATCCTCAAAAATACTTAAACGGTTACCCCTACACTCACGACAAGACTCGGTCACTTCAACATCATGACAAAAAAAAAGGTGAAATACTGTGACGGCACGTGTCTTGGCACGTATGTACTGGTAACGCGTTTTCGCTGTCCATCTGCTACGCATTCTTCTTTCTCCTTTATTTCTGAGAACGTCGGATAGATTACCACAGCCCTTCTGCGCAATGGACCAAGCGAATCCAAGATCCGTTTCTGGCAGCTGGTGCTAACGTCCCTGATCATCACCGAACGCCGAATAGACGTGCCGCGGTTCGACCGAGTTTACTTCTGTTGACAAAGAAGGAACTGGAGTACGCTACAACAACCCGCAAACCCAAAGCCTGCGTGATGGGGCAGACCTACACAGGATCGAACAGAAATCCATAAGAATACATGCTTAGTTAACAGAGTGGTCGTGGCATCAGCGGTTTTGACACCAATAACCACCATGCTCATTAATTGTCCATAATATCCACCCGGATTCTCTGCCTTAAAACAGGCACGCTTGCTTACGCCACCGAAGCTTCTTCCAACCATTGAACTTTTACTGGGCTACACGATGTCCTGGCAGCAAAAACACAGATTAGAAGGACGTGAGCAGAACAAGTAAGGAAGAATATGAAGTAAGGTCGTTGATGTTTGGTTTGTGTTACAAAAAAGTTTGGTGACCACATTCCAAAAGGTATTTGAAAACGTGCACCAAATCAGCCGAGAATATAATCGAGTCTATGAAAAAAGTCACTGTGAAATGGGAATTCTAATTTTCGCCTTTAGTTTAATTATGGGCTGCTTGTTAATACACAGTAGAGGAAATACATCACACGACTGTTCACTCGCGACCTCAATGTTGTAGGTTTGCTCTTTTCGGATAATGACACTTTGAGATTTTTTATTGTCTATATGTAAATAAGAAAAGACAGGAAGAGTTAATACAGTTAAACCGATAATGCATTCATAAAGTGCTTAGTCGAATGATTTCTAACCTGGAAACTAAAGCAAAATGTATTTCGATATAACGAAATACATTTTGCTTTCGTTATGACTTTATATGAGCATAGATATATAACATCTATGCTCACATCAAGTTTGTGTATTACCTTATTTCGAAGTCCTATAGAACTTGTTGCACGGAGCAATTAGCTTTATTTACACAAAATGTAAGATTCCGGCGCCAAAGATGGAGAAAGGGAATGGCAATTATATTAATACTATTTATTGAGTTATAACGTTAAACTACTCATACGTAAATACCGCTACAGCTTATGACCGTCTACTCAACAGTTTTATTACTCTGGGCCAACAAGGATATTGATTTTGAATCGAACATTGCTTTTAACGTCTTGTACAAAGCTTCATGAAAATCAAAGGTAAACTAAAAACAAATAGTAGTTAAAAATATTATTATAAACGGCTCCAATAAGCAATAAACTTCCAGGTTTTTGAAGAAAATTCAGTTTATTATAAAATAACAATTATATCCCTCGTTTGCACAGGAAGATACCAATTGTAATGGCACGTTATATTCACATATTTGTTCAAAATTGATATTCATTTTCAATATACAAAGTAATAGAGAGCAGAGCGAAGTGAAATGGACAAAGTAACGCAGAGTAATTTCCACAAAATTTAAAAAAAAGTAACAAACACTTTTAGCATCTTCAGGCATACATTTTGTGGAAAGCCAATAAATAGGTCTGACCGACTTTCGCTCAGTTAAACCAACGTCTGGTGCTATTTTCTCGCTCAAGCACCCAGTTTTACTGGCGTACAAATTACGTAAAAAGACCAAAGTATTACTTATAGCCATTTAGACTGAATATTTGAGCAAAACCGCAGTATATTATGTATTTGATGCTTCCTATACAAATGTTTAAGTGAAGCTTTAATTTAGCTGATTTCGACTAAAAAAGTTTATTTCTAAATTGCGTCGCTTCAAACAGCTTAACTCATTTGTTCCTTTGCTTTGTACGCGCGCAACTTGAATTTCAGTATTCTAGGAAACCGTCCACAATTGCTCTTATGTTTTGTTTGTTGGCCAATGATGCCGAATGAATTCACTATCATCATTAGCTATTCAAAATGCATTTAGCTTAAAAGTCTGTCACTTCAGTTGTACGAACTTGGAGAAGCATGTGGAACAAATATTTATTTTAGTTCCGCCTAACCAGTCTATCTGTATTAGTTCTTTTGTTGTCGTACAGGATATTTGTAAGACACTTCAAGCAGGTGTAGCCTTTACCTATGTGATTCAACAAGTGATTCAACATTAACAGTGCATTGCTTTAAGCAAAAGTACTAGTGTTTCTGTTGTAATGTAAATATAATTCACAACAGCAGCGGAGCGACTAAGTAGCTGTTATGGCGTAATTATAGTGACCTACAGCTCGCCCGCTCAAATCCCGATGGTCGCAAATATCGTCTTTATGAGTAATACGTTGTGTACTTAAGCTCTTTTGAAGTAGCGTTAAGATTAAAGCAGAGGAAGTTCCCAAAGGCTTTAACGTAGTGCAAATATAGATTCCGCCACCTGTTCGTAATACATGTTAATTAGTATCCATGGTGCTAAGCGCAAGAAGTCGATTGCAACGCTGAAAATTTTTAGTTTTGTAAAAAAGTCATTTCTGTTCATCTTTCTCTTGAAGTTACTGAGTGAAAAAGAAAGATATATTTACAGAGCGCGTGCATATGGGGGTACATTTTGTACCTGCTCCTCAATGACGAAAATGAATGCTTACCAGTCCTTTTCAAACCTTTCGATTTGTAATTATGGTTACACCGTGTTCAAGAAAAATACGCGAACATTCGGATTAACTTTAAAATAACAAATAGGTATGAAAAAAGTCTTCGATGTCACTCTCTCAGACGGTATTCTATAGACATGTTCCTGTGATTCATTCCAGCTGACCTCCTTAAAACTTTAATATAGGGCGCTTGCACATTGACCAGTTCCATTCGAGTTCCTACACTATGTATCAGATACAAACTTGTGAAGCTGGATGCGGATGAGTGTGAGAATCCAGATATTACAGAAGCAGTTTGGTATGTATTTAAGCACAAAGACACTTGTAGTTGGAATATTTTACTTATTTCAAGCTCGATGTGAAATTGGCATACCCCGCTTTCCATCGTTGTAATTTTTTTTTCAGCACTATTAATTGTGGTGAAAAAGGTTTTCAAATGGCATAAGTACAAATCTATATGAGATATTTAGCTTTTTCCTCAAAAGTAGCATTTACAAAATTAACAATGTTCCAAGGCAATTTCATTAAAAAAGTAAACTTGGTGGTTCCTCACACTTTTAAATGACAACAAGCTTTTCGCGGTTCTGAATGTCTGATATCGTGCATAAGAATTTACAAGTAAGCCTGTTGTGGCTCTAAATTATAGGGGGCGACATCCCGTTGCACGTTTCAAATAACCCTGAAACCCCTATTAAACAAGGAGGATAATCGGTGCCCACTTTATTAATTTAAATTTTATTCTGCAGTATCTGATTCGTTTTTTCAGACCTTGAAGCTCCCATTGCTTGTTGAGATGCTGTTATCACACTCGCTGATTATTTATAAATAGCCAACGAGTCTCATTTAACGATAACAACAGGAAAGAGGCGGATTTTCACTTAAGTAGGACTTAAATATCAATGAACTCTCTCTGCTGAATCGCGGGGCCGGGTACTTACCCTTCGTGCGCTTAACTCATTGCATATAAGTTCAAGAGAAAGAAGCACCAGATGCGTTTAGTTTGTCCACCAACTTGAGTGTACAAGAAGGCCCGGAAAAATTCAAAGTTAGTGCGGATGGGGTTTTTACGACAGTAGTAGCTACCGCAATACTTTTTATCTAAAAATGCACATTCAAATTACAGCGACGTAAGACTGTATGAGTTTTACAGAAATGCTGCTTATTCACATGTAGGAACACTTCATTGAGTGATACCGCTGCTCCAACAGGTCAATCGGTACCAGCAACTCCAGTCCTCACGTTGCCTTTCAAAACGAGGGCTCTAAATACTCTAGCAAGATTTCCCCTATGCTGATACCAAGAAGCGATGTCTCCTGTTATCCCTGCATCTGACAAATTAAGCAGACTCATAACGAAATTAAAATAGTATCGCATGTAAAGTGCTAGATACTGAGAAGACAAAACGGAATTTTTATTATCTGGAGCGAAACTAAACGTTGATATCTGATTCCTTCATTGACATCATATCACCGTGTAATGGAAAGCCATGTGAGGATTTCCTTCAGTTCAGATGTAGCACTTTTTTCACGTATTCCTTCATTAAGATTTAAATGGGCTTCAAAAAATTAAGATTTCCCAACCAGTTCTTATATATGTCTCTGTATATAAAGCTGTTTCTTTACATAGAAATGTAATTAGCGTACGATTTTTAATAACACTTCCACTCGTATTTTCAGTTGTGTGTTATTTGAAAACCCGTAAAATGTCTCATACATACAAGTTAAAATAATCTAAATATAATACAAAAATAAAAATAAGGTTAAAACAATAATAATAAATAATCAAAATATTTAAAATCAATATTCAAAAACTCAAGCACTTTAGCTCTTTAAAGTGGAGCAAAAGTTGTGAACATCTTTTATCAAAGCATACAAAGAATTCTGTAGCTAGTGTTTACTCACAACACAAAATTTAACGGGAATTCGACTGGTGTACGCTACAAACATTTCGCCTAGATCAGATTAGCAATGTTTGAGGTTGACTCGTGCAACTCGCTCTTGCGCGAAACTACTGTTAACTACTGAAGTTCATGAAAAGAATCATCGCCA
>MNPL01014441.1:11546-22334 GCA_002081605.1 Tropilaelaps mercedesae | reverse complement strand
GGCTAGCATTGCCCTAGTCTGGTCGCCCTTCGTCGACCTTTTTCCCCGTTGCCCCGTCAATGACTCTTCGTTACGATATATTATTATTATTATTATCATCATCATCATTATTATTACTATCATACGGTATCGTCCTCGATACCATCGCCGTTCCGCCATCTTCCCTCGACAGTGGGGTTTGGCGTCCACTTATTTTCCCGGCGACGGGGCTGTTGATGTGCGAAGTGATAAGGTTCTCATTATGAATATATATATATGTATATATATATATATATATGTATATATATATATATATTCTGATCTCTAGCAGCGACCTGAAGCCGGCTGACACTGAGGGCGCCAGCGGTCTCCGCATTGCCAGATGTGTTATATGTACACAGCGTCCTCAAGGAAAAGGGCCCTATCGCCTGCAGGTGGCGAGACCCACATGGCAGACTGCGGTTTGACGTGCTCTGTGTGTGTGTGTGTGTGTGTGTGTGTGTTGATCGTCGATACCGCAGCCAAATTGCGAGACAGATTTGGGCCGATTCGAGCGAGGGGATAGATTATTCGAGCTGTTAAGTAGGAACATGGTTTTTTCGTCAGCTACAATGCCGGTAATGGTGATAGCGTCAGTGACAGGCGCGCTGCAGTGACAGGACGCGGTGGCGAGGACAGGAACTTGGGGTACACACCTCACAAACGTCTGTTACATATACGTAAATGATGAATGTTAATTAAAAAAATGACAATAGTAACAATAGTAGTAGCAGTATTGTATATAGCAGTGATGCCTCATCTGCCGTCTGGTATTTGCACTATTACACACAAACGGATCCAAATCACACGACGACAGAACTGTATCGAGGGCCTGCAATAAGCGGCCAAGGTAGTCAACCGAAGTTTACATTGTTGCGTTAAGACATTGTTTGCATTTCCCCTAACAAGGCTGGCTATTCAAGTGGGCTCAGGAGGACCTCCCGGGTCCTGGTAGCGTGTGCTTGATCGGACCCCTGGACCACCGCTGTGTGTCTTCAAATTCGTCATGTTCGTTTGCGGAGAGCTACAATTGGTGATGACTTCATTATAGTTTGCTTGTACATATATATATATATATATGTCTATATTTATTAGTTCTCTCCTGTGAATGTAATAGGCGCTGACACCTAATCCGAACGCACAACTGCGACTTCGGGGAACTGTCAGCCCTAAGGATTTTCGACGCCGGAGGCTCGCCTGAAGAATATCAATGTAAGCATTGGCCTAGCGAAATGCCCATTACATAAGTGAACGCTAATCCGCGCTTGACGAAGCCCCCGCAGGCTATACCAATCTCATCGTTCTTGTTCGTGTCTCCACGAGTTCGCCGTACTCTGAAGTGGAGTTGCCTCTAGACATCGTTTTTCTGCTTCCCGTTAGCTACCCAACCATCTTGTGCACCCCCGAACGTTTGGCTTCCTTCAATAACTCAACCGGTTCTGCAAGGTCTCGGGAGAATTTAGGCTGCCGATCACAAATTCATCTCAGCGAGACGCTGCCAAGAGAATGGAAACTTTTCCCCATTTCTTTTCGACTATCCCTCCCTGTTTTATTGCCCTATGGGCCATCGTGTTAACCGCGGCCGCTTTCGTTGATTTGGTGGGATTTCGGCCAACCCCCGTATTGTGAACCGGTTGCGGGGGACACACCTGCGGACCTCCTGCGTCGACAGTTGCACATTACGGGGGCAAGTGTCTGTTGTTCGCCAGTTCCGAAAACCAGCTGAGACGGTTATTCACAATTACACTGGCCATCTTCGTCTTCGCTACGTAATGATTATGTTATCAAGTAGCGAGCTTGTCGGCCTAGACGCCATTTCCGGCTCGAGGAAAGGGATTTTCCCTTCGTTGTGAACCGTTAACCTGCGTTCGTAGCAGCTGTTCCGTTGACATCCGGTGAACGTTTTGTATGGCGGCGATGTGTATTCGTTCTTGCATTCATGTGTCAGCACATTTAGCACACTTGTGTGTGTGTGTGTGTGTGTATATATATACATATATATGTGTATATATATGTTAGTGTTTGTCGTCGTGACGCGCTGCTGTTTATAACTTGGTGTCTCGGTAACCTGTGAAGTGCACGTCCGACATCTGGGATCTCTGTTCACCATCTTCCGTTGTCTGTCATTGCAACCACAGCGCCTTCCGCTGCTTTCTCCAGCACTATTTCATCTATCTAATATAGACCCACATCTGTCCAAACTGTCTAGAGTGTGTGTGTGTGTGTGTGTGTGTGCGCGCGCTGTTTTTGAAGGTGTTGTTTCGTCACAAGCGAGAAGAAGGCAGGCAGCGGAGTAGGGTACAGACGGTTGGGAGACGGCACACACACGACGTCCCAAAATCATATGTGCTGATCAGTTCAATCACTGCTGATATACAATAAATCGTCTATAAATTCTCAGATCTTATTCGTGCTCATAAACGATCACTTCTCCCTCACGAGGAACGTACCGTCGACGTGGGACCGGTAGCAATGCGCCTAAGCAACGAGGGAAACTGTGTGTGTGCGTGTGTGTGTGTGTGTGTATTGTTGTCACAGTTGGTGTCACTATTATTAGTCAATCTTAGTGTTGTCGCTGTATAAATAGACATTGCTAATCATCAGGGTGAACGCTCACTCCATCTATTGCTGTCGTTCGGCCTTGAGGCACAACCGTTAGCCGAACAATTGCAGGTTGCTGCTGCTGCTGCTTTCTGTTCGTTGCTGGGAACTGCTGGGAACAAAAATCGCTGTTTCCCTCTGCATATGCACGTGTGTGTGTGTGGCGTGTGCGTATATTTGTGTGTGTGTGTTGTACGTGTGTACAAGAATCCATCTCAATCCTGTATTGAGATATTGTCCTTCCCCATTCCCTCAGGGGCGGGCGTCGTGTGGGCCTTCTAATAAAGTGTTGTTTGCGCGCGTCATTTATCTGCAGACGGCCAAGACCTGGATGGACACGTCCGTACGGAACAGTGACAATAACAATGTAATAGTGTAATCATGTAAATAACAACGCGCAAAGAAGAAAACATTTGCAATTATACTACTACCACTCATGATCAGACTCATCGCCGCTTTTCCAGCATAGCGCGGCTTGTCGCGTTTAATACAGACAACTTTGACGAGTCAAATATATACACACACATTCATATATATCTATATATATGTTCTTTTTCCATTTGTGTTTGTCTTTGATTGAAGACAACATGAAGAAAAACAAAAAAAAAAAAAAACTACAAAAAGAAAACACGGAGAATCATCATTTCAAGGTACGAAACTGTCGTTCGCTGTTTCGCTGTCCACCCGTGGCCGTTTACTCGGGAGCACCGACGTCCACAATCGCCGTCGTCGACATCTTCACTTGGCGAAGTTTGTTCGTCGCACTCATCCATTGGAGCGACGGTGCTCCGTCCGATCAGCGTCTGTGTTCACGCCAGCCCATCGTCGTGTTCTGTCGTTTGTGCTCAGAGGCACGGGGTGAGTGTCGTAGGGGCAGGGGTCGTCTAGACGTGAACTCGAGGACGCCACCGGGCCTTGTTTAATGGGAGGATAGAGGAGGAAGAGAGGAGAAGGATGTTTCTTGGCGGCCTGTGTCCTTGCACTTTCGATTACAGTTTCCGGCGCGCACTTGCCTCACATGTTGGCGACGCATTGGTCGTGATATCCGTCGACTTCAGATACGCTTCGTCTTTCACGTGTCCAACTCCTCTCCATCGTCCGCCTTCCGCTTTGAGAGAGAACGGGATCATGCTGAAGTCGTGGTAGAAACCGCCCACGCGAGGGTTCGGGCGCCATTCGGGCGCTGCTTGACAGAAAAACGGCGTCTTTTTTTCTGTCGAACTCGTCACGTCTGCTCAAGCCGTCGAGCAGCGACTTCTGTCCCTCGTCGTTGCCGGTTACCACCAAGACGACGATGTCGTTCACACGGAATCGCTGCGTATCCATGCGTCGACGATGACAATTGCATTAATCGGGAAGGCGTCGGAGTTGGAAGCGCGCAAATGCTCGGAACTCTTCTACATGTCGGGCACTTCGCCAAAACGGACTGTCCTCGTCTACGTTGATTCTTTCTTTGACCTCAGCCCCGTTGCTCGATATTGCAGTGTACAAAGGACGAGTAGAGGCGGCGGTGCTGGTGGCGGTGGTGGTGGTGACAAAGCGTCGGACTTGTTCATGTAATACTGCTTTAGGATAGACGCTGCCGTGTTTGTCTGCTACATATCCGTACCCTTTTCCACTGGTGCCGTTCCAAGTTTCCCGTTCTTCCCTCGTCGTTCGTGTCCTTTCTTGAACGCTTCCCTTCGCGCGCACACACACACACACACACACACCCGGCCATTTCCGGAGCCTCAATTTATTTAGAGCATTTTTGTTGCTAAATTTCGATTGCAGATGGCGGCGGCTGGCCCAGCATTAACAGCGGCCGACGTGGTCAGATTTTGGTTGTTTTTTTTTGTGTGTGCGCGTCCCCTGTTTGCTGGCAGAAGT
This sequence comes from Tropilaelaps mercedesae, assembly GCA_002081605.1. Lineage (NCBI taxonomy): Eukaryota > Metazoa > Arthropoda > Arachnida > Mesostigmata > Laelapidae > Tropilaelaps > Tropilaelaps mercedesae. Next base: position 17,846 of record MNPL01014441.1, on the reverse strand, counting down.
TGCTGACAAACGTCGGCTGTTGTTGTTGTTGTTGCTGATCGAGGATGGTTGGCCGTTGGTGTTGTTACATTGTGCTTGTGCCTAGGTCACGGAGACGATGCTGAGGGGATATCGATTGTGTTGGGGAAGAGGAAGAACAGGGAAGGACAGCCTCTCTCGGTGTGTCTGTGTACAGGAAACCCGATCTTGGAAATGAGATTGTTTGCCCTTGCTTGCCCCTGCTGCTCGTGCTGCTTCGAATGGTGGCGTTCTGGCGTTTGTGGCGACTGTTGCCGCCCCCGTTCGTCCGACGTCGTTGCGGTCGGATGGTGGCTCTTGTGGGGGCCGCCCCTTCTAGGCGATCGACTCCTGGAGCGAATCAAGATACTCCGCCAGCTTTTCCCGGTTGTTGTTGTACTGCCGCTCCAGCCGCCTCCAGTTGAGGGTGTCGCTGTTGCTCACATGGTTGTTGTTGTTGTTGTTGTTGTTGTGATGACTGTTGTTGTTGTTGTTGTTGTTGTGGTGGCTGACGCCGTGGCTGGCGCCGAGGGCGCCGCTCGCGGTCCCTGGCTGGCGGTGCGGGGGCACTGGCGGTGGCTCGAGCTCGAAACCCTCGGCGAGTTCCTCCTCGATGGGGTTGACGATGATGCTGCGCATGGCGCAGCTCGAGGGGGAGACCGTCTGCGATGTGGACGCCGACGTCGCGAATGACGACGCATCGCCGTTGCTTGTCTGGCTCGCCGATGGAGACGCGCTTGAAGTAGTGGCCGACGAACCCAGCCGACTGTCCACTTCGGCGAGGAGGTTCGGTCTCACCGTTAGCTCGCCGAGGTCGAACAGCGTGCGATGCTGCGCCCCCGGTGAAAGGTACGCCGTCGAAGGCTCGCCGGGGGCGCGATTCTGGCTGACGCTGGCCACCCCGCTGTCGGTCGAGGGCGAGACTTTCTCCGGCCCGATGCCCTCCGCGCCGCCGCCAAAGATCTGGTTGAACGAGAGGCTATCAGCATTCGCGCTGCTGCTGCTGCTGCTGCGCCGGCCGGCCGAAGAACTCAGCATCGCAGCCGCCTGGTTCATGTCGACGCTGATGTCGCTGTTGTTGTTGTCAGCTGGGATGTTGTTGTTACGCACGTCGATTGGTTCGCTTGGCAATGGCCGGGCTCTGCCGGGTAACACGCGCAAGTCGGCCTGACCCCCCCCGGCCAGCGACCTTTGAGGCTGTGGAGCTGCGGTGTGGTTCTGCTGCTGCTGCTGCTGCCGAAGTAAGTCGCCGTTCTGGCAGATGTTGGCGCCGAAACCGTCGCTGCAGACGAAGTTCCCGAGGTTGCGGCCGTCCAGATCGCCCATCGGGTTGACGACGATGTTGGCGAACTTCGACACGTTCTTCGGCCGGACGGCCTGTTCAAGTGTCTCCTTCGACAGCCACACCCAATCCTGGCCATTGTCCTTGTTGTTCTGCTGACGCGTGTTCTTGATGTGAACGGCGAAGACGCTGCACGACGCGACGAAGGCCAGAAGGGCCATGCAGAAGACGCCGAACAGCGTGTACAGGCCAACCTGAAGCGGACTGCCGTTAAGATGACTGAGGTGATGCGTCGTCTGGGGGTAGTGCGTGTTCTTGTGACTCTGCGGCTGAAGTTCGAAGGTGACGGCGGCGCTGTACTTGCGCGGCACCTGCGCGTCCTGGTAGAGGTAGTTCTCGGGGTTGGCGGGCATGCACGACACATACACGGCGGCGTCCTGGATGGCGCCCCCCCGCTTCACGCACAAGTCGCTCGTTTCGAGGGTGACCGAGAGCAGATCTCCGGATCCTTGGCCGACGCAGATGATGCGCGGGTGGGCGCCCGTATTACCGATCTGGTTGGGCGCCACGACGACGACGTTCGGGTCGAGCGACTCAACGCTGATGTTGTACTCCGACGGGCTGAAGTTCTCCAGGGGCATCTCGCTACCATCGGAAAAGCGCAGGGTGACGTCGAGGACGGCCTCTTGGTACCGCGACGTCATCTTCTCATCGGTCGACACCTTGGCGATGTAAATTGCACGCTCCGAGTGGCCAGCGTCGCGGCCCCCGGGGGCAACGCCCTCGCCGGCGTCCGAACTCACCGCGAGGTTGAGACCGGACACGACTCGGGCGCTCAGAGCAGTGACCACCTCCTTTTCGGCGGTGACGCGCACCGATCGACTGGCGAGAATCTTTCCAGTGGTCGGCGCCACCACCTGCACGTCCGCCTTTCCGGGATGGATTCCGCTGAGGACGTTTGGCGAGACAAACGACGCCACGTGCGAGTTAGAGCTGCGTACGTGCACCATGTCGGTGATGTCGGCGATGAGTCGCCGTTTGCCGAGCAGATAATTCTCTCGGCCGGAATTGTGGTTGATCGATACAAAACGCGTGTACACGTGCACGATTGCCTGTTGGAAGCGTAACTTGCATTCGTCCTTCGGGATGGCGTTGCGATGCCAACTGTGTGGGGGCGCGGCGGTGGGGGTATGCCATTGTTTGATGTGGCTGAGTTTGTCGTCGGATACGGTGATGGTGAAGGGCGTCTCCGGGGTCCAGACGGTGAATCGGCTCTCGCTCATGTGGCCGGAGTACTTCACGTGGATGGAGACGTTCGCCGACGAGCGGATCTCCGAGCCATCGAGGTAGACGGACGTGCACGAGGGGGACACTTTGAGTACGGACTCGTCGCTCGAGTGACAGGCGGCCTTGTGGGTGACGTCGCTCATCTGACCGGCCTCCGAGATCATGATCAGTTTTACGGGCTGCGCGACCTGGCTGCCCGTGATAATGGCCGTGTTGATGAGGTCGCGACTTCGCGTGATCATGAGGATGTTCTGTACCTTGTCCTTCTGCACGTTCAACTGCGAGAACGCCGCGACCCTTTCGTCGACTAGCCACTCGACGCTCTGCTCGGCGCTGACGTCCGGCTCGGCGTCAACGCGCAGGAGCACGTCGAACACGTGTTCCGCTTGGCCGCCGGCTGACGCGGCGGTGGCGGCGGCGGCGTCGCCATTGTCCACGCGGCTACATGAAATGCGAATGCGTTTGCTGCCTGTCGTCTCAATGGCGACCTTCCAGACATGTTTGGCGACCGGCTCCAGCCGCTCGACATGGAGCCCCCCGACGAGGTTGGCGCCTACCGAGAACTGGCGCACGCCTTGGCGGACGAAAACTGGTGCATAGACAACGTTGTTCGGGTAGAGCGGGGTCTCCGGCAGGAATACCTCGACCGGGGCGTCCTTCAGCGCGATCTTCTCGTACGTCGCATGCACCGGACTCAGCGGCAGGCGGGCGATGTGTCTGAGGCCTGATTCCTTCAGCGCGTCGGCCTTCAACTCCGAGTTCCGCCCGCCGAGCTGACAGTTGGCGTCGTCTGACGTCGCGTAGCTCAGTTCGATATGCGGCTTGCTCTTTTTGCCTTTGTGGCTGGGCCCCGCTGGACCACCAGCACCCGCCTCCAGCCAGGCCGGCGGCCACCAGTCGGCCGGCACGATAAGTTCGGCCATGCAGGCCGAGTTCTCCTTGACGGGTTGGCACTTCGCCAGTAGAGGCGCCTTCCGTGAATCGGTCAGCTGGCCGTAGAGTGTAATGCAAAGCGAACGGAAATCGCGTTGGTTGGCGTGGAACACGACGCGCACCTGCGGGCTATGTCGGTAGATGACGTTGTGAACGACGTAGGCCGAAACATCGGCGTCGGACCGGTTATGGTAGACGGTCTGGCTGGACGAGTATGGGCCTAGAGTCACCCGCACCGTGGCGCGGTTCGATGAGATCAGAGCGAAGCGGACTTGGGACGCGTCGACGGTGTCGTTGGGCACCGTCGATAGCAGAATCTCGCCCTGGTCCACCTGCACGCGCTGGCCGGCCCCGTAGGCCAACAGGACCGTCAGAACGACCCCCACTAACTGGCTCATCTTGGTGAGCCGCCGCCGCCGCCGCCGCCGCAGCACCGAATGTTTGTACTGGCGACGCGGCTACGACCCCACCTGCGTAGCTGACAAGATCAGGAGGTCGCAGGAGGTGCGTGCACGGGGGGAAGGGAGCGGGGTAGTCGATTGAGAAACGTGGATGATACCGCCGTACCTCTACGAGGAGGTACCCATCAAGACGTCAGAGGCCTGTAACAAGGAGGCCCACACTTCGTATCCGGCTAGGAGCTGATCCAGGAGGACTCCGGACTCGTCCCTCCCTCCGAGCGCTACTGGCCTGTCGGATCTCGCTGGACCCGTCCCGTCCGAATCCCGTATTCAACCTTAGCAATCGACGTTTCAATCGAAAACTGTTTTCGCGCGTCCGGCTCGGCGAATGGCACTTCACTTCGTAGTCCGTTGACGTCGCAGACGTTCGCGCCTCTTCGCGACACGGCTTCGTCGGATATCCTCGCACCGTTACTCCGGTCCCCTACCTGTAACACACGGACGCACACAAACGCTCGATGAGTCGTCTATAGTTCACACACGAACAGAACACGTCGATGGCCGAACGGGTGCCTTAGGGACGGGGGGCGTCAAACGAAACTCCGTTCGACCGCGACCACCTAGCTATAGGAGTCCCGCTGGTGCTCACGAGTCGAAGGAGTGCCAAGTCCCTGGCGGGCTCTCCTGACGCCCGGCAAGCGTTCACGATGATGTCGGAATATGTCGGCGCCACAGCCGTCGCCGACCATATACGTCGTGCGCCAGTCGAAGAGTTCAAACTGTGGCCATATTGGTTCCTCTGAACCGTTCGTCGCTGTGTCGCGCCTGTGCGGTCGGTCGGCTGAGTACGTCGCTCTCGGCGGGCGCTCCGCTAGCCTAACCTAGCTGACGCAGTCTGCCAGACCCTGCGGGACACACACATCCAGTCAGCATTGTAGTCCGCACCCAGGTGCTCGCCGTAGTCAGCGGAGAAGGGCGAGAGATTGGGGGAGGGTCGGAGTCCGCTCTGCGCGCGTCGGTAAGCTCGGAGACCGCGGGTTTGCAGAGGTGCCCAGCAACACCGGCGCTCGCGTATCCGCCACACGCTCGCCCTGATGGCCGCCGTTCTCTATCTCTCCCTGTGATTGCTCGAGTGTGGCCATTCATACAAACATGTCCGCACAATCCATTCCGCCGACTATGCACCGATCAATCGTCGTCAGGCGTTTTCGCTGTTTGCGTTCTCTCTTTCTCGCACCATCCTTTTCCCTTTTCCTCACCCTTCTCTGGCTGTTGTCTCTCACACACACACACACACACACACACACACACACACACACACGTACCTTCCCTCGCTATGTGTTTCTATCGAACATCCACCCGATGACTATCGGTCTCTCCCTTGCTCCCCCTCTCTCTCTATTTCGCTCTCTTTTTTTTTTTCTAACGTTTTCTCTCGCATCCGCGTCATCCGCTGACGCGCGAGCGTCTCAGGCCGGACACTCATCCGAGAGTTCAAGCCGCGGCGCTTCGGCAACTCGCCGAATCCGACGTCGATGATCGACGCCGCAACCGCCCGGAGCCGTGCGTCGAACGAGTTCGTCCGCCGGAGGCCAGAGCGTTAGCGGCCCCCAACCGAGGGTGGGCCACCGACCTCTCTACGGGTTTTACCACCCGCCGATGGCCACTCTGCTCAGCGACAGCCACCCGTCGACGTATTCCGACGATCTGAACGAATCGCCACATTTTCTGATCGCGATCAGGACAACGCGGCCCTGTAGGCCTATGGACGGCAGGCCAAGAGCAACCGCCGAACCCGCTCCTCTTTTTCGTCAACATGGCCTGAGAAACTGCCGCGCCGGGCTAAATATCTTGTCGAACACTGCTGGGATCTGGTAGAAAGTCAATACTTTCCAGCATTTGGGTTTCGACCCAGCTGGTCCGCTCAGTCAGAAAGCGAAAATCGACTGAGCCCCGTTTTCGCCATTCGTATGACCACCGATGAAAGCCGTGCGCGGCGTCGCCCTGCGTCGTTCTTGTCGACGACCACTGAACCACTCAGGAGGAGTCCGAGGCCATAGTCGCCTCTTACCCCGTTTACTAACTCGTATAGCCACTAAATTTGCGCGAAATTCCCTTCCGGAAAAATCGTTTCCGATCCGGTGCCATGGCAATGAGCGCGCCGATGGAAGCGGCCAAGGAGGAGGCGTGCGCGGACCGCCTCGAACCGATGTCTGTGGGCGCAGAGGGGGCGCGAACTCGGAAACAGAAACAGAATTGGAGCCGGACTTTCGCTCCGCTCTGCGGGGCCAGTCTGGGCCTGCAAAGGGGAAGCGGACGGTTTTGCTCTGCTGCTCAGAGGAGAGGCCAATGTGGCCTAGAGGCTTGTCCAAATCAAGCGACCGAAAACAGCCGAAACGC
>MNPL01014436.1:3776-19777 GCA_002081605.1 Tropilaelaps mercedesae | reverse complement strand
ACATATATACATATATATATATATATATATATATATATAGGCGACTGTGTCGCCACTTACGCACAGATTGCAATAGAACTGCTGAACTTCTGGGGCAACATGAACGGTCCACAAAACCTGTGGAGCCCCACGCGAATCACTAGTCCGCCCAATGGTCATCTAACTATTATACCCGGTACCCGGTTACACGCAGTCCTATAGCATGCAACTTGACATGGCGACGATGTGCTTGCCACAAAAATAAGTCATGCACGGCTGAGAGGGAGCTCTAGTACCCTCACTATGAAGGGAGATTTTCTATTAGCCAGGTAGACTCATGGCAGCATGCCGACAAAGTTGTCGACAGTGCGCCATTCGTGTGACAGGCCTGGTTACGCCAGAATGGTTACGAGCTTTAGCCAAAATACGGATGCTGTCGATGTCGACAGCGACGAGCGGAAGTTGACATGTCTATGGCGCGTGAGGTGTAAATGAATACGTTTCATTAGCGCGTACGCAGGCGTTGTGCGTACGACTTCCGCTGGACAACGACACCACAGCTGGTCTATGTACAGACGTGTTTACGTACGTGCACGGGTGGACGCAGGTCGAGCGTTGCACTCGCGTTTGGGTTGACGTGCTGGGTTTGACCCTGCTGGATCCGCGTCGTAGGCAAATGTCGACCGCTCGAAAAGGAAGATTGTCGGTTTTGTTAGTCCGTCGACACATGGTGAGAAATCGACGCTCCTCGGAGACAACCGAATGGATTTTCAGACGAGATGATGGCCTTTTCAGCCGGTAATCTCCTGAGAGCCTCTCCTGTAAATCTGTGCATGCTTGGGGTGGATGGCTGTGCGAGCGTGTGCTGTATGTCTTCAACTCGGTTATTTTTGAGTAGTGTGTGCGTGGCTGAAGGTACGCAAGCGCGACGGGGTAACCGGGTGAATGTTGTCAAGTTTATGGGTAGATCATCGATATACACGAAACGCATCAATGTAATAATCAGTGTGGCCTCGGATCACAGCAGTGCCCTAAAGGTGATATGGATTGGTTAGGGAACCCACTACTACGAGGAAAAGCAGCTTATGAGAGAAGCTTGAAAGGAAAGCGAAAATCGGGCCTAGAACTGAAGCTATCTAGTCGTCGGAAGCGCTTCGTTTCGAGGAGGGAGTACAGGGGAGAAGTTATAGAGAACAGGCTTATAGGTGTGAGGCTAGATAAAAACTAATACAATAAATGTAATACCATAGTATGTAGTGGCTAACCCTATCAGAGAGGTTTCGAAAAGTCCCGGTGCGTAAACAAACGTGCAAAGGCAAGAACGCTAGATGAGGCCAGATTGGCATCTGAGTTTAGAAGGTTGGGTTACTTCGCGGACTGTGAACGAGATCGAAGAGGCAGTAGAAAATCTGTCGTCCCATCATTGTATATAGCTCATTACGAACGAAGACCGACTGACATTAAGAGGTACATTAATAAGACTCAATAAAGTCACCTGAATGTTGTTCAACCAATGTTACGACGTGTTTTTCTCCGAGTAGCTTCATAGACGTATGGATTATGATTGCAGTGTTAGCACTCATTTAATAGAGGAATATCGAGCGGCCAATAGTGAAAGCTTTTCTCCGGATGGCAAAATGGCTTAATAAAATTACAAATCCTTTTTTATTTACTTCGTTTTTTCAAAAATCAGTAGCTCATCTGCTTGTAGTAGTTATATCATACATCCCAAAACTTAATAAAACTTTACTGCCAACTTATTTGATATCAGTTCTTGTTTTGCCAATTCACCTACGTGTGATATATGATTTACAGATGTGTCCGCATCCAATGGTCTCGTGTGCCTAACAGTTGTACTCCATAGAAAAATCCTGTTTTGGATCGGTTTTGTTTTAAGCTGAATAGCAGCCCTGTAACGACACACACGCGATCGGCTCCAGGCGCTGTAAAAAATACCGAAACCATAGAAGCCAACGCACTCTTCTATTTTTGATTTTTTACGGTTTCCAAAGTGACGACTAGGAGAATCAGCAGCTTTTTCGCTTTCTGCAAGAGTAGTATGACCTCTGAAAGTCTAGTCAGTTGGATCAAAATTTCAAGGCTGTTTTTTAAAACAAAAACTTTTGTACAAATTTTCACGTGTGAATCCTTATAGTGTTCCTCATTATTATAAACCGTTCAACGATTAACACAGAAGAGTGTGTCAATACTCAATTGCCTTCGCAGTTGCGCGTCTATTGAACTTTGTTACAGAGTAAAAATGAATAATAACCTCAAGCACAATTAACTTTTAAGTTACGTTTGCAGCAACGTATCGTATTTGATATCAAAACCTCATCGAATGGCGAAGATTGCGAGAGCGTTGACACTCAAAAGACATAGAATCGGTGGTCACATCTAACTGCTCCCTCAGATATGGAACAAATCGAAAATTGGAAGGTAGAAAGGCTGTGCCTGCTTATTTCACATCATTTTCGAAAAAAGTCGAAAACACCCATTTAGCAAATGTTCTCTATACAGTTTATGTATAATATATATTTAGAGGGTATACTAAAATGAGAAGACGTGTCAGAGCAGTACTAGATAGATACATTGGGTAACTTTTTCTATTCGAAACTTGAATCCCTGGAATGTGATACCTTTTCTTTGACGGTCCAATGCCACCGCCGCTATCAACACTCAATGCAATAAATGACCGCTGGTATTACAGCACTAAACGCCAACTGTCCAGCCACAATTAGTTAAGTTCGGACCGTTATTTGTTCCCCAATCAATAGGAAAGTTACATCAACGGTATTGGCCATTGGTCCTCTGGAGGTACGCCAGATTTCCTGCATACGGATCATACAAACTAGTGACAGCTTGTGCATTTCAAATGCAGTCAAGTATTTAAAACAGTGGCTCAAAATTGGCAAATATTAATATACAACAATGCCCGTCGTCTTTATGCGCAAGTTTTCACTACCTGGTTGGCTGTGATTGCTGTAGTGAGCTTTTATTCTGTTTTTGTTGGCTGTTGCGCTGGCACAATTCCTATCACTGTCCTGAACCCTCAGCAGCCAACGGAAATCAGCCGGCCGAGTGTACAGAAGAAATCAAGACGGGAAGTCAGAAGAAGAGAAACGGTCACCCATAAGATGGCGCAAACCGGAACGTTCCTCAGGCCGGCACACATATATCGATAGCCTACCAGTAAACAGGATACCGATTGGCACCAAAAACAAGCTCCAGGAGCGATCCATGAATGCAGTCCGACCGGCAGTCTCCTTCGGAAAACTAACCTTGACGCATTTTCATTGGGACGGAGTGCATAAATTCGAATTGTTCGAATTTTCCGTTTTGACAGGCTTTTTCTGTTTGTGTCAGCCTAATGCTTCGTCAACTGGCCGCCAGATTTTGTAAGCAGCTTTCGCCATGAAAAATGAATTCCCATTTATGCTGCGCATATGCACGCTTGGATTTAGCGAAACGCCGCCCTACCTGAAGTCCGTATACGATGCGGTTACGTCGCCTTAGCCGTACGGCAGTGAGCATGGCATTTGCCGTTACGGCTACTTCTTTACCGTGAGTCGTCGACCCATTCGAAACAGTTGAGCCGTGATAGACTGTTGACTTCCAAGCCATCATTATGTTAATGCAACGCACATACATCACAATAATCACAGCCGGCAACAACTACGACGCGTTCCGTAAGGACGACCCAGGGAAATGAGTTCTTCACGTTATAGCATCGACGCTTAGCTAATAACCGGGTGGAAAGTGCGGAAGCCAGTTCTCTTTCCCTGCAGGTTCCGTCCGGCGATTTAGTTGCCGTAGTAGTAACGCCGAAGTCGGATGTAATGACGACGCTATAACTGGGCGCGGAGGCACGAAATGGGTTCGGCGCTGAAAACAGACAGGGGAGCTGAAGAAAAGGTTGTCTTGTCGGGGTTGGAGTGGACCGCGGTATTAAGCGCCGCTCTCGGGTAAATTCTGTTGTGAGTCTTCGCTTTCTTAAATATCGCGTAAGACATAAAGCGCCTGGTAACGAGCGTGTGCGCTGGATTCGAATAGTGCTCCGGCATGAAGAGGGAAGAAGAGAATTCGATGGACCGACTTATGGCAATGACCTCAGAGGTTATGCCGGGCTCGACAGACTTTGTGATGTCTCGGTGTAACCGTACTGGCACGGAGTCGCATGCTAATCGCTGCCTTCGTCTTGATACCCTGTGTAGATTATATATGCTGCATTGTGCGCAATCTGCTCGTTCAGCTGAGAATTTTTGTGGTTGTTACGACAGACGCTGCTGCTGCACCATCCACAAAGAATTCATATGTGGAATTTTGATTTTATCATTTTACGTAAATGATGCGGTACGCGCGTTTGCCGAGACGACAGTATGATGGACGTTCTCACTGGTCCAGCTTCCTGTAAGGTGAAGGTCAGTTATTAAAATTTAAAAATCAATGAGTAAGTTATGGCAGAAGTTAAACATGTGATAATTACCTTGCTACCATTCCGACCCGCCAACGAAACAGTTCATGAATTCATTTAAATTAATTCGTTGTTTTTATTTGCTAATGTTTTCACTAAGCGCTAATTCCCCCCCACCCATATTCTATGGCAGCTTCAAGTTTCCTGTTTTATAAAATTAAATTACGGACAGCCATGCACGTGAATATATTCTTAGTCGAAATGTGTGCTTTACAGTCTTTGTTCATTTTATTGTTTCTTATCATTGCATTTTTACTAGAGGTTTTTTAGGCTTTTACAGTCACTCGTATATAGTTTGAGTGTTCAGTCCCTATGGAAGCATAGGTAAATTTATTAGAATACTATTCGATATAGCCTTGTCAGAAAGACTGTATACTCTTCTATAGACACACACATATATATATATATATATATGCATATATATATATATATATATTAATGGCCTCTGGCTTAATGAGCTAGAGCCAGAAAGCGACGTTAAAGACGTGTAACGCTGCAAGTCCCACCTGACGCGCCAACATCTATACGAAAAATTCGTAAATAGGTGTCCGAACTTCTCGGTAACTTGGTCAGACGATACACATTTATTGACGGTCTTACTTTATTATTGTCACAATGCATAGATTTATTTTTAGTTTTGTACACAAGTTTATAAGAATGAAGATTGAAAAAGCGACACAGCAGCATAATATCTAAGTTTTATCCTGCAAAACGATAGCAAATCCATTTTTCGTCTGAAACATGGATGTAGTAACACACAAAGGAGATGTACGTTAGGCGTATTCAATCGTCTACATGGTATATCTATATATGTTACCAAAGGGTGTAGAAATTTGCAACACTATTCGCAACATGAATATGATTTAGATTGAATAGTACATGTCTTAATAGACACGTTGCAAGTTAAATATGGGCATGTTCGATATGGGCAATCTCTGAAACGCTTTCATTTTCTTCATTTTATTTTCCGTCATTTTCCCCTCTTATTCACCCTTTGGCCTAAAGCAGTTTTCTTTATAAAACTTTATCAAAAAGTCCATGGTCCCTTTCGCGCTCCCGACTGACACGGTAAGCGTCATAACAATGCTGAGTCGCAATTTATACGTAAGTAAAGTTACACAGTCCATTAAGTGTCGTGTTTATCGCCGTTACTGGATCCAACCCTTTCATACCCTGATGCGGGGCATATGGGACAAACGAGTAACTCGACTAGTCACTTGCTTTTATGATGGCAGCAAGGTAAAAATGACACCCGAGCCTTCTGCTGTAGCTGAAGGCAAACTTATGTATCTCGTATAGTTCTGCGCCTATTTAGTCAAGTATACATTATTGCAGTTCGAGGATGTCAAACCCTGTACTCCACGTAGCTTTTATGCCGCGAAATTACGTAGCAGTCTGTCTCGAAGTTTCGCGTAAGAACACGTATGTAAAGCGGTTTAGCCAAAATGTACACATTTTTTGGCGTAATTAACTTTGCTGCCAGCAAGGAAGTATAACTTCTAAACCAGTGTGTATAGTGGATAACAGTAGAAGCTCGTTGAGATGATATCTACAGGTGGTATTTGTCGTTGGTCTCAGTTTTACAGTGGTCGTTCTAATGTTTCTACCTGTAACGTAGACAGTGTTTTTCTCATTTTCATAGGTTCTCGTCAGGCAATATAATTAGTGTAGTAGGTTGTAAGCAGCATCGTAAATAATGGGTTTCCAGGAGCATGGCAGGCTACTCGAAACCGTCAGATCTCAGTCGGTTTACATAGATACTCAATGTTGTTGTTTACAGGATATATTTTGTTCTGTACGGTGTGTAAAAGCACTTATGTACATAGCTCGTAAAGGGGCTTTAAAAATCCGGATGATTTTACAATGCGCAGTAATTTCCAGATATCGGAGACTCATTTCACTTGATCTGAATAAAAATCATCGCCCAAGATGAGTCGCTCGGTATGATACAGACGATTTCAGTCGTGCTCAATGTCCGACAGTCTTGTAGTGTACACGCAACGGGCAAATATGGAGTACAAGCAGGTTCTCTGTAAATTATACTAACTATAACGCGACTAACCGTAGCAAAGGTAAGCAATACAGGTATTTGTTATTTACATGCCATTCGCTGACGAAGTGTTTTTTTCGCGCCATGCAAAAATCCCACCAACCGTCCTTAGAGTGATATTTGGATGCAAAAAAAAACCAACTCCTGTTACCGATACGTGACCGCCACCATTCCAAACCCTCAATACAGCTGTTCGGTTTCGACTAATTGACCAATAATTGAGCAAAGCAGGTTATCCCTCATCCTATTCAAACGAGACCGTGGGAGTTCCAATGGCGTTCCCTAACTTGTCGACCGAATCTCGAAGCTAAGTCCTCAGCTGTAGGCACTCGTACCGCGAAACATATCCCTGCGCGCCGAAACTCATCTCTCTGACTTTATGCTCCGTCGACGGCCAAACTCTCGTACGGCGGCGGCGGCTCATCGGACACTGCCTGATCTTCGCAATGAGCCGTCGCCGGAAGATCTGACGTCTCCGGTGGGATCCGTATAATCGTGCCGTGGTGAGCACGACGGTCCTGCTTGCGCGCCTTCACTTTCGTTCGCTTCAACGAGGCCCTGTACAGTGAACACATCCACAGGCAGAAGACGATGAACAAGGCGAGAGCGGCCACCATACAACCAAGGATGTAGCCGATGGCGGAGTTCTGAACGAACAGACCGACACTGACGGCGAGTATCATGCCGATCAGGAGAATATAGCAGAACCATTGGCAAAGGGGACTTTTGGCTTCCTGGGTGAGCGGAGCGCCAACGCCGCCAACGGCGCCTCGGTAACGGATGTTCAGAAACATAACGGCCGACCACTTCTACCTGGGCCAAATCACTGACGATTGCTATTAGCCTAACAGCAGCCGAATTCCGGATGACTTTCCTAGTGGCATTCGCTCGTGAGTCGGCCGCCAGGCCAAACTCGGCACTGATTTTCCGTCTGTTTTGCTCGTTGCGGTGGACTTGACGCTTGTACACACCGCGCGGCTACCGAGGGTAAAGTTGCACAGAGTTGCTGCGTAAGTCCGTGCACGTAAACCCACACTATCGTGCGTATGTCGATGGCGTTAATCCAGACGCGTTCTTTGTAGTTACAATGTCGAGAGACAACTGCGTCGTTTCCTGCAGATCCGCCTGATCTAGTTCACCTGGCGGTCGTCGTTCGGTGCATTGCAAATCGTCCAGCTTCGGTCTGTTCTACTACTCTACGAACGGCGTCGCCAATCAGAGATCCATGCCGGAAACTGGTGGGCAGACGCTTTTCAGTGGACGAGTGCCGAAATTGCACTACACTTCGATGTTTTGTGGAGTACCGATGGTCTGGCGAGAGGTTAGATTCGACTAGAAGGATAAGGCTCTCCCGTTCTTTCGAGCTTCGTTTGGCAGCTGCTGCCTTGGCATTTAAAGCCACTGACCCAGTCGCTGCGAAGTTTCTGATCCGCTTGGCCAGCTCGGAACTCCAACCTAAACCAGCGCCCCGACATAGCTTCATTCGCACTATAGTAGCCCTCTCCTTGGTGTGCCTTCGTGACGTGTCGGCCGCTCAGAATCCTGCCACGTCACGAGAGGGAGGGCGTCCGTTGAGTGTGACGGAAACCGCCGTAAAGAGAATGTCGCCGAGATCGGAGTTGGACGCCGTCCAGCTGTGCGATGATGACCCTCCAATATAGGCCAACACGACAATAGTGCAGGGAACAAAAGAGGCCGCTGTACGAAGCAGATGATTATATCCATCTAACAGAGCCGTGTACGACGAAAGCCGTTAATTCCGGCTATGCAAACGGACCTTACGTGCGCTAAAAGCTCAGAGAAAATTCGTCAGAGGATGACTCACTACTTCTGACGTCGGCAAGACACCCATAAAAACGATGGTTATGCGCACCACAAACGAGTGCACATAAACACGACAGCGATGGCAGACGAATAATGGTCGTCGTTGAATTTTGCTTGATGATAATTGCGCCGAACGGGGCCATCCCTTTTCGACGAATCGCACTCTAAATATAGATCGGTTTGCATTGATGTTCATTCCATGAAGGCGGATTGTCGTGACGGAAATAGATTGAGAGTGCAGCCAGCGTCCATGGCTGTCCCGGCCAATGCTGCGAATTTGAGCATGTTCATATATATATAGATGCACAAAAAGGGGACAACAGAGAGAGGCATTAAACATCCACAACGCACATTTCTTATGAATTAACTTGAATCATGATAGTCGTCAAGAACGAGCAGATTTTTACTTAGCAAAGTTTCGGCCGCCATCAATACAATCTCAACTACGCCATTGTCTTGTTACAGTTTATATCGCTGCTAGCGCATGTTGCTCCTCATTATTTTGTGCATGTTTATGTTTCCTAGGGATGACCATTTTATGGTCGAAACAAACTCGAATATATGTGAGTGGTGCCGAAATTCAGCCACCGAACACAAATGTTTGCGTGTCACCGGTGAAGGTCCGTCTCGGAAGCAGGACACTCAAATCGGCTCAAGTCACCACAAATCGAGAGCAAAGGCTGAAGTGATTCTTCTCGTTAGTTGGGTGTTCGGATAGATTAAACCATAACAATCGGACGATTCATTACTATAAAAACATATATCTGTACATAAAGTTGAAAAGGCCCCTTGGATAAAGGAGCCTTAAAACAAAAAAAAGTCTTAAAGGAAATAAAAAACACGATTCTCGTGTTTTTTTATTTGACTATACCTCGAAGAGCATCTTTGTTCCATAATAATAATAATAATAAGAAAAAAAACAACATTTCCTCGTCATTGTTTGAATTTCCTACTACGAGGATGTGTTGTTTATCCACGAGTAAGCCAGCCACTCATTTCGCTATTGAAAAACGCGCGTCCCAACAACTTTCCTCCCCCAACAGAATATGCACTCTCCTGTACCGACCTCGTAACAATCGCCTCACTTCATTCTGTATCATGGCAAGTTATCCTGAATAGATAGTTGAGATGTTCTTGACAGGCTCATTCATTATTCCATGTTTCGTACTCGACGAGCTGTCGATTCCACTCGGTTCCCACAGTTGCACGCGCACAGCGTCAACTGCCTCTGTACCATCATCTGATTTCCGGTTTCCTACCGTAGGGAGCCGGCAGACCCCGTCGAGTGTCGTGACACCGTCGGCCGTGACATCCGGCGCGATTATATCCGCTTACTTCCGTTAGCGAGTGACGTGACGCCATCAATTTGACGTTCGCTTTGCCGGATGCTTCATTTGTGATTTTTCGGAAGTCGACCATCCCTGATCTGTTTTTGTTCGGTTGATTCGCGGTCCGAGCCGAAGTTCGGTCGTTGAGTGTTCCTACGCGGACCGTATTCAAGCACCATTCGAGCACCATTGCGGCTGTAGAGTAGACGCGACTAAAATTAGGCCACCACCAATGATGAGGGATCACTCGTACGGAGTACGAAAAAGCTGAGACCTGCATAGATTATTAGGACGAGTCACGACAAGGAACTGGCCTAGTTTAATGTACATCAACGAAACTAAAGGCGATCCTGGTCTATATGCGAATAGACGAACATCAGATTAGGCTGATCTGTCAGAGCTAAACCGCAGAGCTTTTCGGTTCTTTATGCAGTTGGGTGTCACTTGTCGGTTGTTCGTGCTCATCTATAAAGTTTAGTGTAAATCTAGTCGCGTGTTCTGCGCGAGCATTCCGACGCTTTCTATCGACTCGCTTCCCGGTGACCATCCTGACCTAGACAACACGCAGGAACCGTGCTTCGAGCATCGGCTGCACACTCTGGTAAGGACATATCTACTCGGAACGAAGAGTTATTCTTAACTTTATATAGTCGCAATCGTTGGGGGTCTTTCACCCGTCGTACGATAACGAACGGGCGGCCTACGGGGACAAGGGTATGAATAGAGAGCATCCGAGCATCCCTTTCAACTCGCAAGGGTTAGCCCTCTACCGGGAAAAAGTATACTTAACCTTTCTATATATATATATATATATATATATAGAACCGAACTCAACTCCGATATATATATATATATATAGGAGTGAAAGGTGGCAAGCTGTGATCTGACATGATGCAATTAAGGGCCCCTTAGAAGATTAGAAGGTAGCATCTGGCGTGCCCGAGTGCGGTCTCGGTGTTCCAACATGTTTCCTTATTAACCATCCAAGACTGACAGTTTGCATACAGCCAGAAAATCCTCTCCCACCTTTAGTTCGCCGTTGTGCTCACACCGGACGACTTCGACTTCACCGAGAAGGTAGGGCACGAGCGAGTGCCTGCCGCCGATAGGACTCGAATTGACGATTAATGGATAACCGACGGATGGGTACTCTGGCGATTATCAAAGCTAGCCGGACTCCGAAGTCAGCGCCGCGTTGCCTGAAGCCTAACCTAGACATACATTAACTGATCACTCGACCACATCCTGACCACATCGATGAACAGAGTATGATGACCTCCTTTGGTCCTATTGCTATTTCACTGGAATTCGCTAAGGTGAAGTGGCCATCGACGGTGGCCGATATATTACCGGCACTTGAGCAACCGAATACTCTTCTACCCCGTAGCAGGATCCTGCACTACGAATACGCTGGGCGCTATTTCACTATGAAATCGCTGCTCTAGTTGACACGCGTCTGCAGGACAGTCATGAGTCCTGTGTGGTGTGGAAGACATTATTACGTCGCTAAAGAGTAAATGATGGTGAATTATCTATTGGCAATGACTGGCGTTCTGAGGGACGTCATGGGGACGTGAGTAAAATTGTCGAAGCACAAATGTGACATAGTTAAATATAGAGATGTTTTATTTGATTTCACTAAAATCAAATGAGCAATACAATTGAAATACCAACATTATGATAGACCATGTATTAACGGAAAAATGCAAAGCCACCCTCAAGACTATTTTCATACGCAAACCGATGTTTATTTACCGATACCAAGGTGATGATTTTGGGCACTTCACAGAGTAGTAGAATCTTTTTATAACTTTTTCAGTACAGCGAATCTCGTTTGCTTTCAGCCTTTTTGATCTTAATCGTGGCTTATGTGACTCACCTCGTCATTCGTTCGATCCGAACTGAGTCCCAAAAACTGGGTATGGCTTGGGAACAGTTGGTTGCCGGTAGTCGGTCTAAGGTATCGAAGTAATTAATGTCTTATCGGTTATCGAACCCAAGAGTGGGAGGAACACGGGATTTTGGTGGGTTCGTAAATCCCACGCTAGTCACTGAACGGTTGCAGTGACCTGCTAGTGCCATCAGCATTCCCCAAAACCCCCATAAAAAAAAAAGTCTCTTCAAAGTGGCGGTCTAAAAAACATCGAGCTTTAGGGGAAGCCTTCGGAAAAGAAGTCCTATCCTAGGGACACTCACTGGTGTTAATGAATGTATTGAATATTGTTAATAAATTATATTGTTATACATTGTCGTGTATTTTCATACAACTGCCGAGACGGACGTGGTCCTTCTTGGATTCCAGACGTGGCAAGGTTTAGGTTCGCATCTCCGTTCGGGGTTACCGTAACGTATTTCGAGTGAACGCTTCTAGTTGTGTATATGAATCTGTGGCTTTCCAGAGCTTATTGATTTATTGATCCGAACTGCTCGGACACATGGCCTGGACACATCGACGGGACTTAACGTTTCGCTTTCCTCATCTGCGATAGCTTTCGTGCCCGGTCTATTGTTAACACGGGCCTCTGAAGAAGGAGCCAGTTGCTACTACTGATTATCTATTTCTTTTATTCATTTATTCATTCAGACGCGATAGACCACGATAGATTACGCAGGTATCGATAGCGTTTGCGGGGATCTTTGTTGAAGAAACGGTACAAGTGACTATATTCAGTTTAACCTATAACCGTACCTCGAGAAGACCCGCCCTTTGCTATGCTTTCACATATTTGTTAACGTAACCGCTACCTACTTAAATAAAAATAAAAACTCAGTTGCTCTTGTTGGAAAACCAAACGTGTTTTAGGCTTGTTATTTCTTTATTCAACTGGACAATTAGCACTGTGGTAGGAAGGACGGTTCCCAGACCATCTGCGATAGGTTAGGTATAAACAATGCAAAATTCCCGTAATAAGTATAAAATGTGATTTGTGTTCGTTTGTTATTATATGGGTGCACACTCATATATATCTATATGTATATATATATATATATATATACATGCGTGAATGCTTCGTGGTAGATGAGTAACACAAATCGCTTAGAAACATTGTCGCTGTACGTTTTTTGTACAAAAATCGTTTTTCCTCAATAATTCGAGTCTCGTCTTTTCGCCGAGCGATGCATTCATTATATCCACAGCGAATGCATAACCAATCGGTGACACGCTTGCCCCCCGGGGCCGTTGACTTGTGAAGGTCCACGGCCTTCTCGCACACGAGCCGTGTTATATGCACACAGAACGTACATCGCCTATAAATATGTCCTGCGGTTACAATGTACAATTGACAGACGGCCGTCAAAATGAGGTCCGAGGTAGACGAGTGAACGAGCGTCTCTAGCAGCTATTACCCAGATGTACGTGCAGGACCTCAGTATGATGACCACTAGACCGGACTCAGTAGTCCAGACACTCCTCTAGGCTGATTAAGGTGGTTGTGACCTTCGACGCCAGACTCGCCCGGCGTAACACGTCTTCTGCCCTTACGGCGAACACAAGGTCTTGTTGCGACACCACGCAAACCGTCTGCAAAACGTTCCTGGCGATGACGAGGGCGTTAGCCAACCGCCAGCAGATATGTCCACCGACTGTCTCAGCTACGAAACGAAACGACGGCAACAAACTACAGATGTAGATACCCCGCTGTCAACATCGGTAAGGCACGAAAAGGCGTACGACGAAGTTTAATTCCTTCGTCCGTTGGACCGCCGAGCTGTCGCCGACTGTTCCTCCGGAATGCTGCGCCGTTCTCAGAGGGCCAAGCCCCCAGCACCGTCCCCCACACGGCCCTCCGCTCGCTTCGTAACGATGTGACGCGGCCACCATCAGCACCGGCACTTGCGAGTCGCCACGGCCTATGACGGCGACTGTATGGCCTAGCGAAACCTTCCGCTAGGCCTTCGCCGGCTCGACCCAACGTCGAGATAGCCCCCAATGTGTATCGTCAGCATGATAATGGCGACGCAGACAACCGGATAACAGTGACAAATATCCATACATCCATGTAGAAGAATGCACAATTGGTAATAGTCAACTTGAGCGGTAGGATGAGCTAACAAATCCGCCGGCCATCGCCGTGCCTGATGGTGCTCGCACCCCCGGTGCTCCGATGACGGACGACGAGCGCGTGACACTGTCGTTGTGCACGGCAATAAACGCCGCGGCTGTTGGCGCTCTAGAACAGGATAACGCCGTAAAGACTGTGCACTCTCAGCACTCAAAATGTGTGCTAAATGTAGGTAGTAGGTAAATGAGAGATCACAGGACTTTACAGTAGCTCCGTAGGGGCAGTGGCCGTCGCTGTCATCAGACCGAAAATCGCTGACTTCTGCGTTTAGATCGAGAATTCTCGGCACATTCATGTCGCTGATCTTCGATGCCTTCGCGAATACTGTGGGATGCCGCATAGGGCCATGTCTACAGACGTTTCGGCATCGTTTTGTCAAGACAGGTCCTGCAACAGGACGTCCTGGTCGGCCCGACTTGCCGCGTCGGTTTGCAATTAGCGGCGGGGGAGCAAAGCGTAGACGATCGTCAAACGATCGTGTTCAGACGATGGCGGTGTGGCTGTCGCGTAAAGCGGTTTTGCTCTCAGAGCTAATTGGACTCATATCGCTGAGCATATCGATTTTCATCGAACTGAATTGTCTCTTCCCCCTTCGGTTAACTTCCGCCCAAGAAGGGGCTCACACAGGTCGATTGAGCCCCCAAGGCCGCCGACCTGCCATCTCGTACGTGGCCTCTTCTTGCACAGTCTTTTATGACGAGCAGCTGAATTTTCTGCTGTTAGTTTGATTGGGTAAACAAAAAACATTGTCATTTAGTAAGCAAGAAACTCTTCCGTGCTGCTATTAACATCATCCTGCCTGGAGCGGTCTGAGGTACCACACTATTCGTTATTGTTCAGAAGTCGCCGATGAAGTAGCAGCGCAGAAAATCCCCTACCTAACTAGTTCGTTACTGGACAGACGCCGCTAGTCCGTGTGGCTGAAGCCCAAAGGGTCGTTTCCGTATCACAGAAGGTACCACCGCACAACGGCGCTCGTCGAATATATGCACCTGTGTTATCTGTCCCACAATCCAATCGAACAGGTCCAATCGGATGTTGTTGTTGTCAAGCGAACTTACCAGCGACATCGGCATCGACTTCTTAGCCGGCTTAACGCTATTTATATATCGCCGTTCCTCTAGCGAACAATCACCTTCCTCCTCCGGTCGCCTGCAGTCCTAGCGCAGCGCCAATGGCAAGATTACCCTAATCGGCGCTCTATTGCCATTCTATAGGCCCACAACAACGGAACGTGCACGTACATACAAACGTGCTGTGCCGTACAAGTGAAATGATACAACTATGCACAATAGCATCAGCATGCGCCGAGCTTCGCGTTCGGCCTGGTTTGGACACGTCCTTCCCCGGCGTTGGAGCGACCGCACGAGGACGCCGTGGTTCGCGGTCGGTAGAAACAAATGTGTGAACTCAAAGTGTTCTTCTTGCATAAAAGTGGGTCGGGCGCCCCACTAAGAGGGGGGCTTTGCGTGACGCTGCGTGTTCTGTATGTACAGTCTAATTAGCGCAGTTGCTATGTAAAGGTCGGAGTAAGTTACAACCCTGATATTGTTCCTGTTTGTTTGTTTGTTTGTTTGTTGTAGTCCATAGGTTCGTCCTTACGACGATGTCCGATGACGACTTCAGATGCACTCGTCTTCACAATGCTATCGAGTGCTATGCAACTCATCCGAGCGGGGCACGGCCGTTGATCTGAAGTTTCATTCGATCGTGTAGGAATCCTGATGCGAGCGATTTGTCGTAGTCTTCACAATCTACGCGAGTCGCTGCCAAATATTGCAACGACTTCCTGACTCGTTTTTGAGTATCTACCCGAAGGTCTGCTCGGTCCGGCCGTGAAGAATGTCGATATGGCGCCGAACAGAGGAAGTTCCCTCCTCATCGGAGTGAGCTGCTTCGCGTAATCAATCATGTAATAAAAATGTCAGCCATGGCAGAAATCCAAGGAGACTCCGCCACGGCGTTCGTCACATGGCGCTGAGCTATTGACCAGTCAATAGTAGCGTGTCAATATTTATATGTCAATAAATAAGCTCATCCTTGAAGTTTGTTCGTATCAAGTTAGAAAAAGGACATCATGATGCCTTTGGATACTTTTGTCAGCGTCCTTCAAGGAACGACTCAATCAACTCGTCGTTTTCCTCTACTTCAGTTCTCACTCAGTGACTTCTGCTCAGTGGTGAGTTAGTTACCTTTCACATGGTTGGCCTGATGACAGAAAAGGCCTTTTTCGGCAATTGGCCTTCCGTTTCACAACCGTATTTTGCACAACCCGTCTCGAC